>JAHDVE020011770.1:0-92663 GCA_022606495.2 Halesus radiatus
GAATATACTCTCTTTCGACTGGTAGTATTTGTCTTCTTTTCAGGCCATATGACGCATTTTTTCACTAATTCTGCGGCATTAGTCAGCATATTCAATTCTACAATCTCAGAAGAGGATACAATATCTTTAGATGTTGATGCTGATACGTCCAGGATTTCTTCGTTTACCGCTATTGGAAATGAAGGTTCAATAACAGGAGTTTCTGGAGGCGTTGTAATTCGATCTAGATTAATACAAGTAAGATCTGTATTTGGCAATGCAGTATTATCGTCTTTGAAGGCCAGCCATACTTTATACAGGAACAACCTTTCAGTACAACCTGTCCAATCCACACCAGTGCTGTAAGTGACTTTGAAATCTTTAAGCATATTTGGTTCAATTTTACTCTCCAAATACTGTAGGTCCTAATAAACTAATGACTTCTTCAAACCAGTTTCTGATTTTTTCTTCGGTTATCAATGCGCGTGCCTTGTTTATGTACTCTGCATGTTTTTTGCTTAAATCAGGATGTCTCGTCATAAATGACTCAAACCATGTCCTCCCAGGGCGATTATTGATGAAAGGAGTATTGATGTTGCCAGTAACAAAAATCTTCTTTACGGAATCTAATAAACATTCCCTGTTAATTGGAAAACCTGCCCGGGCACAATCTTTAATCCATCTGACTAGTGACATCTCTATTTCTATACCAAGTACAGCTTGTGGTCCTACGTGACCTGAGGCCGCTGGTGCACGTCCACATATTTTGTTACGCAAAGTGCTACGGGGGACTTTGTAGTTTTTACTAGCAGTAGATACCTTCATACCTCCTTTTATAGCATCGAGTGCCAAAATCAATTTCAATGGTGAATAACAAAAAAGTTTGCGTTTTGAGTGCTCAATAGCATCTTTCTTCTTATTTGCCGGAGTCATTTTCACAGTTCTGAAGAAGAAACATAATAATTTATTGAGTTAAAATATCAAAATTAGCGGATATGTACATTTTTTTAGATAATGGCCAAAACTAGTACTGTATGGGAGCCACTTGTGGCCACCAACGTGGCCACAACCCATACATTTGTATAAATTCTTGTGTCAGTAATGGCCATATCGAAAAATCATGTTTAAACAACCAATTTGCTAAAAATAACCTCAAAAACATATTACTTTACCCTTTTATAATGGGTACATCTTGTTTTCAAATAAAACATCAAAAGGATTACAAATATATATTAAAATTACTTACGGTGGGTTCCTTAAGGTTTTGGGTAACAATCTCAATAAAAAATTCCGCAACACTTATTCGCATCGACCAAACACAAACTGTTAACAATAAGATTTATTGTGTCATTTGTCAACGAAGACCATTGACAAATATGCATTTTGCCATAGAGTAAAAAAAGATTCGATTTTATTTAGCTTATATTTCGACTTGTAAAGTTGAAAATGGCCAGAACCGGCCCAATGGCCACAACCGGCCCACTGACCCTACGAGTTTAAAGATCAAATTAAACTCTTTTTTTGTGTTTAAACCTATTTTGATAACCATTAAATGCGTAGATTTTATTTCAATGCTGGAAAAAGCTCCTTCAGGTACCTAACATCTAAGATTTCCACTGTCTAATTTTGAAAATCTCCCTTTTTGTTTCTGTTTACCTTTCGATAAATGAGAGAGCTGCATCCCACGCGGATCTGCATCGCTGTGTTTACCAGTTGATTCAGACACGGATGCATTATGGAGATGCTGATGAGCATACTGAACACCACTCCAGATGCGTAGAGGTAGGCGGCTTGCTCGGTGATCTCCGTCTGCCCTGGGGCGAAATAGGATATGAGCTGGCCAAGACACAGGGGTTGGGCAATTCTGAAACATACCAACGAGATAATCTCTAAAGCTCTTAAATAAGAGAAAGGAGATTATTTGGGGAATGCAGTGTCAGCAGAATGTATGCCATATAAGTGAATGGAAGATGAATTTGGGACCCCCGAGGAAGAAACGACATAAAAGCGAAAACGGTTATTTTTTTCTTCAGTTTTCTTTTTCAGTGACGATAAATCGACGTTTATTGAAAGAATGTTCTACAGTTTCATATAATACGGCATGTTTAAATATAAGTACAATTATATATGTTACATATTTATATTTTTGTATGGTTTTTATTTTTTTAATTTACGGACTAACGTATTACAACAATTACACAGAATACATAACACGAAATGAAATAAACAAGAGCTACAGAAAAGAACAGCAAGTACATAATGCAAAAATGAAGCAATGACAAAAAGATGACAAAAACATACTTTGAGAGAACATTCAAGTCAAAGCCTGAACAAAGTTTTAGTAGAGTTCATGATTTTAGATATTCTTAATGATAATCTTCGAGTTATAATTTCGTAAAGACTTCTAAAAATCATTCAGACTGGTACCAAAAATTTCAAGGCCCTGATTTGAGTTAACAAGTCTTGATATTCTGGACAGTATTAGTACATAATTAGTAGAGTGTTTATTGAGGAAAGGCAATTCATTGTTTCTGAGTCTACAACTAGGAATGTTGAACTGGATGAGTTGCAACAAAGAAGTTGATTCAATAATACAATTAATTATTTTGAAAATGCAAATAAGATCAAAATCTTTCCTACGCTTTCCTAATGTAGAAATGTTTATGGTTTGTTCAATTTTAATATAGGAGTAATCCGCCTCTCTCTCGCCCTAATCTCCATGCAATTTCACGTAAGAAACGATGTAAAAAATATGGTCAAAAGATGCATAAATTTTATCTTATCTTTTTAATTTGAAATAAATACAAACGTTTAAATGAATGATTACCAATTTAAATCTTTTATGTAATGCTGTCATATTGTTATCTTGAGAATTAGTATCAATTCGCATATCGTGAAAAATACGCATTGAAAAAAAC
This sequence comes from Halesus radiatus, assembly GCA_022606495.2. Lineage (NCBI taxonomy): Eukaryota > Metazoa > Arthropoda > Insecta > Trichoptera > Limnephilidae > Halesus > Halesus radiatus. Next base: position 2,898 of record JAHDVE020011770.1, read on the forward strand.
AATGTTTTTCGCAGTGATATCAATGTGTTTTAGGCACACATTTAGTATTATTATTTTGATTGTTTTCAATTCTCTTCATGAACAGATATTTATTATCTAGCTCGATTATAATTTAAAAAAATTTGGAATAACTTGCTGAAGCTTATAAACTGCATTGTAATATATTTTTAATCATTGAAGATAAAATTAACAACATGAAAAGAAAAGGCACAGAAAAGAAAAAGATAACGGCAGCAGCAAAATATATGGGAATTATTTGAAGATGATATTACTAGTTTGTAAGAAATCGAAGTATGATAACGATAGGGACGGATTGGGGAAGCTGTAGCTCAGTGCATTAGAGCGCAGGGTCCCGGATATACCATGAGATCCTGGGTTCGAGTCCCAACTGCTGGCGCTATCTTTTTCTTTCCTGTGTCTTTTCGGTTTCATGGTTCATTCAAAGGGTTGTTAATATTATTCTTTGTCTCAATAGCTCTGAAAGAATCCCAACTCTGGGCCGACGGCGAAGTTAATCTCGAGAGCCAGATGAGAAAAAAAGGTAAAGGAAGGACTGAAAAGAAACGGGAGGATGCCACGGAAATTGAATAGGCCTACATTGTTCGTGGATATCCTCTAGCACTTATTTCACCTCGGATAGGGTAGGGAGGGGTGGGTAGTCAACAATTATGCATTTAAGATGCCAAAACAATCTTCAATGATTAAAAATTATCATAATTTGTTTCCCAGCAGGTGGCCACTTTCGTTGTACGAAATTCTTAATAAAGGATTGAATTTTTTTTTTATTATTTCGCCTTTTTTTTTTTAATTTTTGAAGTTTGTTTGTCCTCGATGTTCTCAAAAATCACTCGATCGATTTCGCTGAAAATAGCACAGATTATTTTTATTAGTGTCGGGAAGGTTTAGAAAGTAGTTTGAATGAAAACTAAAGAACAGTGTTTAGTTTAATTTTTTCATGAACATTACGTAACTTTAATGTTTTTTTTTTGTAATGCGGATTACAAATCTTTGGTTATGTTTATTTACAAAAACACAACGAAAAAGGATTAAAAATACTTTTCTCCACTTTAAAAATCATATTCGCATTTTAAATATTTTGTAAAACTTACAATGGGACGGTCAGAAAAAGTAATATTTCTGGTTATATTTTAATAAATGTTAAGCCTATGTAAATTTATAAAATATTTAATAAATATTTTTCTATTTAAAAACATTGTGTTTATCGTATTGCGTAATAATACTATCATTATTTTGAATTAATAAATAATAACTCTCCGACGTCCCTCTCGCCCTTAAATAGGTACCCACTCGTGTTTTCCATTTTGAAAATATTCTACCCAAAAAAACCTTCTTTTTTTGAATATGCAATCTGTGGCTAACCAGAGTGTTATATCTATGGGCTAACCTAAATTAAATATGGAGGGTTCAATGTTTTTCATACTAATTTTAAAACGTTATAGCAACAGTTTTACATAATGGATTTCATTCAAACTACTTTCTAAACCTTCCGGGCATTAATAAAAATAAACTGTGCTATTTTCAGCAAAATCGATCTAGTGATTTTTTAGAACATCGAGGACAAACAAACGTAAAACTTACATTGATTTTTATATATACGGATTTACGAAAGCCAATGCTGTTTTCGTACGGAACGCACCCAGCTGATTCGAGCGTTCCATAGAATTTGAAAAACAAATCTTTTATTGAGGGCAGTTAATAAATACACTAAAAAAAATGACAAATTACCTTAGATAAATAAATAAAGCAAAAAACAGTTACCTGAGTGTAATTTGCGATACAACAAAGATCGCATTGATGACCAGGAGCCTTAAGCCATGGATCCTGATCAGAATGGACAGGAGCGAAGGAGATTTCTCCGGCAGTTTCGGCAACTGCTCGTCCCACATTTTCTGGTATTGGTCGCCGATCTTACCGGCCAAGTGAGAGTTCAGTGGGGCGTAGATATCTCCCATTCTCAACGGTCTTTTAAGACCTACTTTGAATAGGTCGAGTAGCCACCTGGAAAAATATCGTCTATGAACGTGAATGGTCAATTACCTTTAGGCGCAAAAAGCACGCGACGGACTATTACATTTACTGTTTTTAAGCTTATTTTGCAGAACTTCATTTCCACATATCAGTGGCGTGCAGCCCACAAAGGCTGAAAAGCTGTGTCCACACCAAGAATAACGAACCATAAAACTAAATTAAAATATAATATTTCAAGTTGCGACAAATTTCTGTCGCAGTTTATTTACTCAGGTGGTGACAATCAGCGGAAAATTTTAATAAAATGACTCTTTTCAAATATTCAATGCTCAGTTCATGCCCGAACTTGAAAAACTACGTGCAGCCTATCATTGGCACGCAACTCACTGCCACATATAATTAAATATTCAATGCTCAGTTCATGCCTGAACTTGAAAAACTACGCGCAGCCTATCATTGGAACGCAACTCACTGCCACATATAATTAAAATCTAAAATTGTAAATATACGTGTGAAAAAAGGCCTTACTTTCAGTGCTTTTGAAAATTGCCGGGATGTAGCGACAGAAAACGTTATAAATCATATATTTAAGGGAAGGATACGATGATGAATGGTCGTATAATTAATTACGTGTGTAATGTTTTCGTGTAAGTTTAATTTGTGTAATTTTTGCCGTGTATTTTTATATTATGTATTTATTTCTTCCATATAGTTCCCGGTATTTTTATCAAGTTTTTTTTTACATATTTAATTTTTCTTCTTATATTTATAATGTGTAATTGTTTATTCTGTTTTATTGCCGAGTAAATTTATCTTGTCCTGATGTGTTATTACTTCTTCCATATTATTAATTCCGTGTAATTTTTTCACGTTACGTTTTTTTCCCTATTTTGGACATTCATCTTGAGAAGTTGAAATAATAAAAAAAAAAGTCCTTAACCTTTCGACTTGAGATTACTTTCCAAAATGAATGCTCTGTCCCCATACTTCATACGAGAGGGTTCAACTAGTATATTCAACACACCAGACCTGACATTATACAGGGTGTTAATTGACGTACCTTACTTACTTTAACGAGTGATTCCTGACCTTATTTGGTGTAAAAAATTTAAGTAAATGAATTTTTGGTCTCGGGTGACATTTTATTTTTACCTTTTTATTTACCCAAAAACATGAAAACTTGATTGGTATTTACAGGTGGGATCGGTTGGCGGGTTGGGGTACTCGGCTGAGTAATCAGTGACGACGTGCTATCAAATAATTTTTTGTTGTATATTAAAAAAAAATTGTCATTGAAAATATTGATATAATGCAACCTAACCTCAAACGAGCAAGCGACCATCAAAACTGCATAACTATATACCAAAAAAGAATTATTAGCATACCAAAATGTAAATAGTGAAAACAAGTTAGCCCCTTTCCTGGGGCTTTCCTTCCTGTCATGTGGGTAGAATCCTGGGTCCATGTTTAGTATTATAATTTCCCAACGATCACAAATAAAGAATCCTATAAACAAAATTACGATTAACAACCAAAACATGTATCCATAATACTCTGAGTGTGGTTAAATTCATTAATTGTTCTGGAGTTTAATTTGTAAAACTCCATTTAATTTAGATTTATTTTTTTAAATTATTGTTTTTGTTTTTGACAGCTGTTTCAGCGTTCAAAGTATCAAAGCCATTTTCAAGCTGCGGTTAGGCCAATTTGAGACGACTTATTTGTATGATTTTATTTACCCCTACCCATTTTTTTATTTTCATGGTGCTTGAAATAATTTTTATAATTTTCGGTTTAATCCGATTTACTCAGAAAATAATTGTGATACTTAAATTTCTCTCTTCTGTGAGGTACTCACAGTTGAAATCTGTTTTCGCCGCTTTTAATGATCGCGGGTTTTTCTTATTTGTTATATAATGACGTGAGTGATAGCCGTCCTTAAGCCTTGCAGATTCCGATGTAGATATATTTCTCTTTTGTAAAACGTTGTTATGCAATTCTATGGTATCTGTATGTTTCGTGCCTGTACATTTATTTACGTTATTTTCCTATTGTTTATGTAGATATTTTTTTTAATTTAAGAAATAAAACAATAACCTTTGTTTACATCACTTTTATTTGGTACATACTTTTGCCGACCGGGTTTTGCCACTACCGTAGCTTCTTCAGGGCAGTGTATTATACTGCCCTGAAGAAGGTACGGTAGTAGCGAAACCCGGTCGTCAAAAGGATATACCAAATAAAAGTGATCTAAAAAAGGTTATTGTTTTATTTTTTAAATTTTTTGTTTTTTTTTTTTGTTTTTTATATTTTCATTTACATATTTGATTTGAAAACTTTGTTAAAATTAATATTATGTAGCAAAAATGAATAGTCTCAAAATGAGTTGAATTGATAACTCATGGGAATGCAACATTATTGTATGTCTTTAAATAAAATAAAAATCCTACTAATGCAATGAACTTAAATTGTCTAACGTCTAAAATTGTCTAAATTGTCTAATTGTCTAAAAACTAGAACTATCCATAATTAAACAAATTTCAATAAATAACGGTTATCATGAAAACTTAGTCATTAACATACTAAATAAAAAACTAAAAAAAATGTCGTCAAATAAGTTTTTATTCAACAGTACCCCCCCTAATAATAATATAACAAATAATAATAATCAACCGTATCAATGGCGTAGAATCTTATATATCAATAACTTTTCCCAACAAAGCATTAAAAACCTTCCGTCAGAGATTAAACCAGCATTTTACACAGATAATAGTTTAGGTAAATTTTTAATTAACGGAAAAGATAAAGAAGACAGTTTAGGCCACTCAGGCATTTATTCACTTCAATGTAATGATTGCCCGGCGTTCTATGTAGGCAAACGTCGCGTAATGTTAATATCCGTGTAAAAGAACACTTAAGATGTCTAAATAATAATGGTTTCTCCGAATTTGCTAACCATCTCTTAGAAACAGACCACACATTCGATAAAAATACAGGCACTAGTTTACTGCATAAAAATGTAACCGGCATTCGATTAGATAACCTAGAAGCATTAGAAATAAGGAAAGCAAAAACACTAATAGTAGACTAATAAATAATCAAATAAATTTAAATAAAAGTCCAATCTTTAAATTATTCCCAATAAACAAAGTACATTCCCTTCCCGATCAGCAGGTACCGGCTGATCTCCCACCCTTGGCCCTTCACTAGCCTGTTTGTATCATTCCATAACACATGTGCATCTTAGTTCATAGTTTAGTTGTATACTGCCCTGAAGAAGCTACGGTAGTAGCGAAACCCGGTCGGCTAAAGTATAAATAAAAGTGATGTAAAACAAAGTTATTGTTTTATTTTATAACTTAAATTGTATTTGGTACATTCCGAAAGCACTTTAAAGAATTATATTGTGGATATTTCTTGAAAATACTGAGAGAATTGGCGTAAAGATAATTGTTCTTATTTTGTTTAAGCGTTAAATTGGGATAATATTTTTGTTTGTTTGTTTATCTCTAGTTGGTCCGGTAAATTTAATCTAAGACCTTTTATTTCTATATGTAAAGGTATAGGTTCGTTGTTGCAAAGCGGATTGTCATTATTAAATATATAACATAAATGTAATATACAACAACATAAAAATTAAAATTGGGTGAGGGTATATAAAAGCATATATGTATATCGTCTCAATGTGGCCTAACCACGCTTGTAAAATGACCTTTGAACACCAAAACAGCTGTCACAATAATACAAAAAAAAAACTAAAAAATTTCAATAATAATTATAAATTAGAAAAAAAGTTAATTGTGGTAATTTCTAGTAATGAATGTGAATACCACATAAGAGTCCCAATAATAATAATAATAATAATCGGATGATTTTTATAGCGCCATTTTTGTGAAAAATCACCTCAAGGGCGCTGTACAAATATTACTTCCTATTCTTATATTATTCTTATATTACATCTATTCTACGATTTTTTTTTTTTTTACATTTATTTTCTCTTTTTGGACAGGCTATCATTACACATTATTTATAGACCATATAAAGAGATGCAGTTAAATTATCAAAACTAAATACGGCTTCGTCTAAGTTTTCATACATGTTAAATTGAAAAAAAAAAGAAGCTAACTGTATTTATTCCTTACGAAATATTGCAACACAAATGATGTACAAATAATGTATTTAAGCTAAGACAATGAATTATTATCCATATATTTTTAGGATAAATAACACAGAATACTCTTAAAACGTGACGGGACGGTTGGTGATGGTCTGCATGTACGCCAGGTAGCGCTTGTCGGCCGGCTTCAGGATCTGGAAGGAGCACTTCAGCGTGTCGTCCACTGACATCATTGCGCCTGCATTATCGAATTCCCGCAGTAGTTGGGCGCCGAGAAGTGGGTGACTAGTTGCCTCTTGGCAAAGAACTCATACCCGTCCTCTACCACCTGATGCACCCGGCAGATCAGGTCAAAGTCGTGCCAAGTGTCCGAAGCCAGTGGGACTATGGTATTTCCAAATGGGATCCTATTATGAGACCGAATGGAGTGGAGAACGGAAAAAGATGGAGAAGAGAAAGGTTTGGAAATACGTGGCTATTTAGATCTCAATATTAGAATGTGATTCCATAATTTTTAAATATTGTAAATAATTGTATCATAAAAATGGGGTAGCTACTAATTTTAAACTGATTTTTTGCACTCAAGGTTAAACTTTAAATTTTTATTAGTATTTGCGATCACAGATGGCGTTATTTTCGAATTGTAGAAGAAACGATTTTAGTAGGTAATGCTTTTAAATATTTAGATGAATTGTTTGTTGGCGGAATATGATATATATAATAAATTGTTATTGTAGATTTAAAACTCAATTTATGCAATAAACTATATAGTGTGTACACACGCCAATAAACAATTCATCTCGATATTCAAAAGCGTTACGTGATAAAAGTATGTTTTTCTTATATATTCCAATTTATGCACATCTGTGATCGCGAATTTTCATAATAATTTTAAGTGTACCCTTAATAGAAATTCCCTGATGATAAAACTGATGTCTTCAATTTCTACAAGACCTATCGACTTCTAGGTCTCAAACAGTAAATCAAACTGATTTTCTTTTCAAGAAAGATTTTGGGTATTTTTAATAAGTAAGGTGGCGCAGTTTTTTTTTAATTATATAATTTTTCACACGAAGTAATTGAAAATATTAATTTTTATTTGGGCACTTCTAGCACGTCCACTCAACTATTCTATGGGGTTATTTCTTCAGTGGAGATTCAACTTTTGGCTGGAAAATGTTGTTAAAATAATCTATTCATCGTGTTTTGGCTAAGTTACATATAATATTCTAAAACGGTAATTTTAAAGTGTTATTTTAGGAAAAAATAACATTAAAAGTGTAATATAAGCTATTCAAAAAAAAAAACAACCTAAAAAGTTATAATCTTGAGAGACACGGACACAGCACTCACACATGAATTGCTTGCATTCTCCACTTTCCGTACTTGTTATTCCACTTCAGAAAGAAATTCTAACGAAAATGTTTTATTTAATTTAATTATATATAACAATCAAAAGAACACTTTGAAAAACTTATATTGGCGTAAGCAAGACAAACGGCTGTTTCTCTGTGAAGTTCACCGTCAGAAGTGTATACTCGTACATACCGATGCACCAATTCAAGCAATCCCAAGTGCATGCTGTTTGGGTCAACTCTATGTGCGCCACCGCTTTGTTAATTTTATAGGCGAATTCTTTTGATATGTTTAGACAGATTAACTTCCTATTACGCTTGACAGTTGTTTTAACTTCAAAAGGCGTTGCCAAACTAAAAAAAAAAACAAACAAATTAAGTAGTCCCACCGATGCGATAAGATAGACGAGCCATTAACTCCAGTTTACCAGATAACCACATGCTACGTGTGGAGAAATAGCCTACTAATGGCTCCACAATATTAAACAAACACCGGCTCTCCATCAAACCTAGGATGCGTGGCTCCTAAAACTAAAAGCACATTCGCACAACGAGAATTCAGGTTTGTCCACTGACGTTCGAATGAATAGACACCAATATGTCTACCATGTCGACGTCTGGAGGCAACCACGTGACAACCTAAATATGGCACCGGGCGTGATTCGCGCACTTCTCGAATTCGTGGCGCCATCATTCGTGTATTGACTAGTGGCGAGCGATCATTCGAAGATTTTGAAAAATAAAAATGTAATTATGATTTCCTGCGCATTCAAACATTGTAAAAATAGAAGTGGTAAAGAGAAAAATCAAAACTATCGCATTTCATTCTACAGATGAGTGTTTATTTTTACTGTGTTTCTTTCGCATGTTTTTGACAACATTTGTAAAAAGGGTCAAACTAAATACTCCAACAAAATGTTTTTTATAAACAAGCCGAACCTTTTTTTATTTAATGTTTTACTTATTGACTGTTAGAGGAAATTTACCATAAATTCCACAAAATTGTAAAATAAACGAGTTGATCATTATCAGATTTGCTATTCGAAGTGTAAATAGTAATTCTTTGCAATGCAAATGGAATTTAAAAAAAAGTGGCTACTGTTTTTTTAACAGCTGTTTATTATCTTTTAAAACCCAGCGATGCGTAGACCCGGCTATAATAGTTTCTTAACCCTACAGTTTATGAAAAATATGAAAAAAATGAAAAGAAACAAACGAAAAACTAAAGGTTCAAATTTTATCTTTTCTTTGTTCCTAACCCAAGTTCTTTATGTGATGTCGATTCCCCAGCTTCCCGATTGTACCACTAATTTCCGTACATCGTGTACATTATAATACTGCTTTCACAAACATGTTATACATGAGCCCATGTGGTGGTTGATAAAATATCACATGTAAAAAAAATAAAATATTTATATATCTTCAAATATATATGACCTATCAATCAATTTGCGTTAGTAGATAACTACCAGATTAAATCATATTATTATCTGAGCTCCTAGTGTACTTTTTGTTTTTAGTCAATTTAAAAATAGATGCCATTTATCAAATATCTTATTCAGTAGCGACCTACATAAACCGATAACATGGATTTAGTTGAAACCTTGTAATGCATTTTCGGTTAGTGGCTGCGTTGACAAATGCGTCGGATTTCCCACCCAAGCGTCGCGCGTTTCGTCCTCCACCATTGCACAAGCAATATTTTCATCTTAAAATGGTGGTGGTAGGAGTTTTTCAAACAGTGTCAGGTTATTCGTAACTATTATTATTATATAATATTTTACCAAAAATATATAGTTTATTAGAATAGTTTTATTTATTTTAAACATTATTATCGTATCTTTTGTGCAGCCGGTGTTGAAAATCATAATAATATTATTTTTAATAATCATTATTTAATTTTTAATTATTAATTATTTTTATTGAGATTTAAAAACCTCATTGTCATATTTAATCATTGAAGAAAATAATTTTAAGATAACCTAAATGAAAGGTGAAACCGGACAAAGGGACAGAAACTAAAAAAAAAGTCAATAGATGTTCATATAAATAAAAAGTCTCTGTTTAAGTTTGCAATTGAGTTCGGGTACAACTTTGAAAACATTATATAAATAGCTGCCAATAATATGAGATTAAAATGGAAAATAATATTCACAAATCTTGAATTTTAGATATGATATCGATGAAGATGACACAAATTGAACTTGTCTCATTAGCTAAGTCGGTTGAGCGTTGCCCCGGATAGGCAGAGGACCTGGGTTCGAGTCCCAGATGCGACTGAATTTTTTTAGTTTCTGTCCCTTTGTCCGGTTTCACCTTTCATTTAGGTTATCTTAAAATTATTTTCTTCAATGATTAATCATTATTTAAGTTTACCAGCATTCCCAGTAACATTGTCATAATACGTAAAAAAGTTTTGCTCAAAGGTAGGATTTAAAATTTCCCTAGATTTTGTGATGATATTTCCCTTTTCCCTGATTTTTTTTTCCCTTAAATTTAGGAAAATTTCCCTAGAGATACCATCACTGCGCCTAACCCTTGAAAATGACTTAAGAAGTCTCCTGCCGGTTTTTCGATTTCAGGTTTTTAGGAAAATGCTAACAAGTTCGACAGATAACATGTATAAGTAGACAGGTTATATACTGAACAATTACCTACCGAACAATCAACAAATATTTGATATAATTGTCAATTCAAGATCATTCGACCAAATCAGATTTAAGCAATTCTGTGGGTATGGGGAGAAGAAGGAGATAGGGAAGATAAGGGTTGGTAAGTACCCGGCTATACAGATCTTGTCACTGAACATGACTATCGCCATTTGAGGTTGAACGAAACGTGATACTCGCTCACAGATGGCGCTAATTCAAATATTTTAGAAAAAAAACACCCTTAGAACTTAATGCTTTTAAATATTGAGATGAATTGTTTGTTGGCATGTTTACCAACATACGGATTACGAAATGGCATACTGTATATGTTAGTTTTACAATAACTTATTGTATTTTTATAGGTTTCTTTAAGGACCAGAGCTTACAGTAATAATTTATTCCATTTCATATCCCGTGTGTACACCCGCCAACAAACAATTCATTTCAATATTTAAATGTTTTTTTTCTTCTAAAATGTTTAAATTAGCGCCATCTGTGATCGCGTATTACGTTTCGTTTAGCCTTAAGGGAACATTTTGTTCTAAATGGTGATCTGTCAGAAGGGCGGTATTGAGAGTATCGACCAACCTTGAACGTGGCTAAGTTATGGAATCTAATAGAACTTTAATTATGTTATATGAATAAACGCATATAAATTAAAATTAAATTTCATATTCTAAAAAGCGTTTACGTTGCGGCTTGCCATATGTATGACTTAATTATATATAAAATTGTTTTATACTTGTTCAAAACAAATTAATGTGTCGGGCGTCTTGCACAGGACTAGCACTTCTTCAATGGTGATCAACTGCTCTCGGGCGTCTTGCACAGGGCTAGCAGTTCTTCAATGGTGATCAACTGCTCTCGGGCGTCTTGCACAGGGCTAGCACTTCTTCAATGGTGATCAACTGCTCTCGGGCGTCGGGCGTTTTGCACAGGACTAGCACTTCTTCAATGGTGATCAACTGCTCTCGGGCGTCTTGCACAGGGCTAGCAGTTCTTCAATGGTGATCAACTGCTCTCGGGCGTCGGGCGTCTTGCACGCACTTCTTCAATGGTGATCAACTGCTCTCGGGCGTCGGGCGTCTTGCACAGGGCTAGCACTTCTTCAATGGTGATCAACTGCTAATCCTACACAAATCTCAAGTAAATCCAACAATTGAGTTTGGAAGTCCCCTCTGAGATGGAGCTTCCAAGTACCTGCTTGATTCTGCTCAAAGGAGGGCGGTCCGTCTGATTGACAATCCGTTGTTAACAGACCGACTGCCATCTCTGATGCACAGACGCAATATAGAGATATTCTCCAGATATTTCAATGGATCCCGCTCGAAGGAGCTAGTAGCGTTAATCCCCTCCGCACCGGTGCACGTGCGTTAAACTCGACGGACACGAGCCGAACATCCGTTCACAGTTGAGAACGGGTCGTTTCGCTGACTCGTTTTTGTGTAAATCGGTTTGTATTTGGAACGAGCTACCGGCATCCGTCTTTCCTCCTACAATTAATGTCGGCCTCTTCAAGGCCTGTATTAACAAATCCCTTCCTATAGCCCCCTCCTTAACCCCCTCTCAAAACGTAGCCCAACCGGGTAGCGATATAGTTCCCCTGTTTGTGGTCTGTACATATAGGGGCGCTCTTGTGAGGTATATATATTTATTCACATATTGATACACGCAGAGTTTTGAACACGAGTCCGGAGCCAAGGAGCTTCTCGATCTGCTGTGGAGATCGTCATTGCATTCTACGCAGCACGAGTAATATATGATATTAAGAAAATAAAATAAATAAAAACTCTGTGTTTAATATTTTTCCTCGAGCAACGCCGGGTGCTCTAGAAATTTTAATATCTCTGTCAAGACCAAACTACGTGATGTAATGATACCTGATGGGATACGTGCTGGATGCACTGCTCTGCATGCCCCCAGCGGAGTTACGAAAGCGGCTGAATGCGAGATGACCGCCGGACGGAGGTTGCATCACGCGATTAATGTAACCCGTTGTGCATTGCCTACATTTGGAAGAAACTGGTTTGCATTGAATGCACTCTCTTGTTGCTAGATGCCTTGATTATAGAACTGTAGAGATAGGAAGTGCTGATGAATGTATTAAATAAACAACATATCTGGAAATATGCAATACACTTTTCATACTGAATGAAATCCCCGGTAAAACGATGTATCACTGTGCAACAAATTGATGTGGAGAGCCGGAATAACCGAATCAGGACGCTTAAATGATAGAACAAATCGGGGACGGCCGAAGAAGACGTGGCACTATCGAGTGAAACAAATAATTGAGTCGGGCCATCTCGGAAGTCGGAATAATATAAGAGAATGTATGAGTGTGAATCAAGCAAGAAGTACATGCCAAGATCGAGTTAATTGGCGGTCCGTCCTCTAGGCCTACCCCTGCGGCGAAACGGCGTAATGGTTAAATTATCACGCCTTTATTCATTTAATCCCATTTGGTGTCTGCACTTTGAATTTTATATTTTTTTTAATTCTTTATTCTTTTTATGCTCTATACTTATTATACTTTATTTTTTATACTCTTTAATACTTTACTTCTTATTATAAATACTGTATGCATTTTTATGCTTTGTTTCTTTGCTTTTTTGTTATTGTTTTATTTACACTTTTTACGCATTTATGATAATGACACATGTTGTTCCATATATATAAATAAAATGTCATCTCCGGACTTGATTACCAACACTCAGGCATCCAAATCCGTCTGACATCAATAACTGGACAGCTGGCCAAATAATAGAACGGAGATGTAGAAAAATATTTTTTTTTATTTTGCTTATTTTTTTTATTTTTTTTATTATTATTATTGGGTTAGATAATTCGGACATGCGCCTAGTTTTGTGGATCATTTAAAACATAATTAAATATTTTAATTATATATGAGAAATAACTAGACCCGAAAATTTGGCGTTTGAAATAAAAAAAGTACTTGTTGTACTTACATTAGCCTAAACCGTTATTTTTGTCATTTTCATTCGAATAAAGCGGGTAAGTTTGACGATTTTTTGTATTTTCCCGCGATATTCTTGCATTAAAAAAAAGTCGTATTATAAGTTCTAAATATTTCTTTTCCTTTGATTTTGATAGCCTTGAAGTGATAAAAAGGGAATGTAAGTAACTTCATCTAGTAAACGTCACATTTAGTCAGTATATTTCAATTTTTTAAAAAAAGAACGAAAAAAAATTACTCGAATTTTATTTAAAAATAACGCCACTTTCCTCACAAAATAACCCGAAAATTTCAGGTTCCATGAAATAACGCATCGAACTTAATTTATTTCGTTTTGAGTCCGGAACATTTAGTTCAGAGCCAAGGATTCTTTATAACGCGTTTTCAAATTTAAGCCATCTCTAATTTACCCATGTGAATAAAATAAAAGCAATCTTTTTTATGAAAAATGTTACACGTTCTCTACAGTTCTTCAACCTTTGTACCAAAAAACTTCTATTCATGGATCATTGCATATAAGAGTAGGTACATTCATATAAAAAACGTTAATGCAAAGTGCATTTCGTCATGAAGGTATTTTATACAATACTGCAGCTGAGAATCTATTTTGGTCATGGTAAGACCTTTCATTGGTTAATTTTTTTTGTAGCTTAATCTAACTTCAATCGTTTTCGACCTTTCCCTGAAAGTTTTTTTTGCACAAATAGTTCCCTGATATTACATAACAGATTAGTCCGTGCTGGTTTTTTAACTTAAATTACTAATAACTATTAAACCATCAGTCATTATTATTACAAAATCCAATTATTTGTTTATTATCTTATTTTTTATAATTTATTTAATATACATGTATAATATTTAATAGTACAGATATAATAGCTGATTACAAAAAAGTATTCATTTATTTTACAAAAAATCACCAACTCAATAGAGAAAGATTTCTCGTGTTTGAGTTGTGACAGTAGTGAATAAATGAAATTAATAGAAATAAAAGTACATCAAGAATGTAATATACGTAATGTTTGTGAAATACTAAAAGTACATATTATTATACATCAATCCCATATGTTTGGAGTTCGTTTATGGTTAATTTAAGAAACCACTGCTTCCAGGATGTTTATACATAAATTACAGGGAGGGGTAACAAAAAAAATCTCTTTTGCCATAAAAAAAACGCCTTGCAAAAAGGAATATATTTGATACCAATGAATCTACGCTTAGGGAGAAAAAGCCTCTTTGTGAACGCATTTAGACGTTAATTTACTAATTTGAAATTATATCCAAAACGAACTGTTAATGAGTCAAAATCAAAAATATTACCCCGGCCACAAGTGGCCATCTCGAAGTGCAGCAGAAGATCTCTGGACGAAAACTGGCGAGTAGATAAATTAACATTGAGATGCAAAAAAGCTACTCCTGTTCTAATTAAAGACATATTTTCAGAATGCCAGTTAAAATACTGATTTGAATCCAAAATACGAAAGACCGCCTTGCCAGCTGTAAGCTGATCGATGCAACCCATTTCCCTTAAAACGCTTGACCAATGACAACACACTTCGTTGTTATCATCGGGAGAAATACATATACGAAATACGGACTCAATGCTCGAGGGGTAAGGCTCTCGACTACGAATCCTAAGGTCGCGGGTTCAAATCCCGACGTGCGCAAGTAAATTTTGTATAATTAATTTGTGCTGTTTCACAATGAATTAATTTCAAATAATATATAGTATTTTGCGCACGTTCCAGAGTGGAAGATACTCTCAGTATCGCCCTGGTGAAAGACCACCGTTCAGAATTGAAACGATGCTTGAAATGGCTTTTAGCCGTGTTTGATGACCAGATCTGATTAGCCAGGTAGTTCCCCACCTTCCTCTTTCCCTTCTCCTTCCCCTCTCCAATACCTTCAGCCTCACAACATTCCCCAATTGAAGATGATATAGTCTCACTGGCTCCAGACGGTTGGGAGCAGTTTGGACTCTTGTGCGGTATTCATATAAAAAAATTAAATATCTAGTAAATGACGGTAAAAATACAATGGGGTAAATGTGAAAGTTATTGTTACGAAATATACTTCATAACGCTGGATACAGGGGAATTATGACAATCCCATTTAGACACATTAGCTAGCAGTGAAATACTGTGGTATCTCCCACTCTGTAAAGAGGTTTTATAGTTTTTTACTACGGACCTTTTCACTGGGAATAACTTGCGTTGAAACAGAGTAAGTCGATACCTGCTATGTTCATCGACCTTGGCCCGTCCGTCTTCTAACCATCCTAACCACCGCGATGTCGATCGACTCTATTCTACTATATTCGGGTAAATACTCACGAACACCTCAGCACGGGTTCTTCTAGTGAGGTGTTCACGAAACACTATAGGTACCAATAAACCAATTACAGTGCCCACAATTCCCACCTTATACACCGCAGTAGCAATACACACAGTTTAATAATATATATGTATCTGTAAAATGTGTAGAAACAAATAAACGCGATCTTATCAATATTATTAATAAAATTATCTATTTTTTTAGTACTCAATTTTAAACGTATTTTTTCCTCATAGCACCAACCAGTACCTATCAAAGACATATATACATTATTGTTTTCTCTATAATATTTGTTTTTCTCATCTCTTCATAAGTACTTAACTATTATGCTATATTCAAATTATCTGGTATACGTAAACGATTACTCTATACTTTCTTTTCTAATTTCTTAAGGCTCTGCAAAACAGATTTTTTATGTATATATTACAAATATCCCTTAAAAACTGGAGGTTTTATCAACTTAAATTTTTTTTTAAAGATAATCTCTAATCATTCAACGGACTGAAAATGTAATTATATAAAATTTCCTCGATAGAAAAAAATCGTAAACTATGCTGCGAAAAAAAAAACAAAAAAAAAACGGGTTTGTTCTGTTATTTAACATGTTATTGGTTTGAAAAAAAAACATAGTATTTCTTTAAATGCTACTTAAGACATTCGTTTTGAGATTTTTGATCTATCTTAAATATGTCGTGTTTTATTAATATTTTTAGAATTGTCACTTACGCCCATTTATTCTAAACGCTCTTCACATTGGCGTGCTCTTTCTACATTTCGAATGATCATATCTGCCTTTCAACGGCGGTCAGTCGGAATTCAGAGCCGATGCTAGACAGACCTCTTGCCTAAATCTAAATTCTCGGAGATTAATGCGGGGCCTTAACTATTATTATATATTAATTATACTATATTCAAATTATCTGGTATATATGTATATATATATATATATACAATTCTTTTTTTTTATACTGCCCTTCGCATCTCTTTATACTTAATTATTATACTTTTTTCTAGATATATTATATTCCGATACTATGTATGTGCTGGCTTTTTTCTCTTCTGTTTTTGTATAATGGCACTTAATATGAACTAAACTTGTCAATTTGACTGTCCTAACTGTCCTGTTACTGGTTGGCAGTCAAAGATTTCTTAAATTTTGTTATTAAATAATGGGCGTTTCAAATAAATAAATAAAAAAAACCTTTGGTTTCAGAGTTAAGTTATTAAACCATCTGCCTAGCATCTGCAATCTACATACTTAGTATTCCTCAATCATACATGCTATCAGTACGATAATCACCTTATTGAGCGTAATAATATTTCCAAACAGTTTCGGCCAACGTCTGTCATACATTTTAATTATTCCATTAACCGCATTGAGTGACCTTGGAATAAAACATAAAAAAATATTTTAATTTCCAGAGAAATTACAATCGACGAAGGTTACAATCACCTACAAAAAAATTCTGCTATCACTAATTTTCACACCGTTTCCCCGCAGGGGTAGACAGGGAGGATGAATCGTTAGACAACTAAATCTAGACAGCTTCTTGCTTCATTTACCTTCATACATTGTCTATTTCATTAATCTTTACTATGACTCTCGATATTTTATCAAGTGTTTGATTCGCGTATCATGTGTTCATCGCGCGTCCCTGACTTCTTCTATTACTCACTTTTGGCTCATATATTCTCAATACAATTATTTCGCGTTTTTTTTTTTAAATTTATTATTTATTTATGTAGAAAATACAGATATAGACAGTAATATTAAAAGAATATATATGTAATATCTGGAGAACTCGCCTGCATCTCAGCTTTTTCTCACTGATCAATATGATACAGATAAATAAACTTTTAAAATAATATTTAGACAAGTTAAGGAGTTTAAGATTGTGTTACACGGAAAAAAAATAAAAAGTGCACAATGTCTAAATAAAGTAACAGATGGTAAATAAACTTTACAAATAATATTTACAAGAATGTAAAAGGGAACAAAATTAACAAAATAATTGTTATACAAGGAAACATTAAAAAGTACACAATGTCCAAACACTGGTCGGTGAAGTTTGTTTGTTTAATATTTTTACATGAAAACAGCTTTTAATTCTCTCTTAACAGCATTGCATGAATCAAAGAATATCTCGGAATCCATCAGAGTTTGATTTTGATTCTACATGTCAAAACCATCAAAGCGTCCCTTTCTTAATCTGCCATCGCGTTCAGTTCAAATACTGATAATCAAGATACCTACATAACTCGTAAGTATATTAGGTGTGTAAAAGAAAGGAGAAGATGCGTCGAAAAAGTGATCGAAGCATCTCAACGGTCAGCGCACAAAAATACACACTATGCAGGTTGCTATCTCCAGAAATACTACGAATGACATCTATAAATTCTATACGGGTAATTAGAAAAATGTGTAACGTTTCAAAAGACAATATTCCTCAAACTGGTGTATTTTAAATTGTGAAACACCGGAAATAAAATAATGGAATTTTATTTAAAACGTTCTAAATTGCTTTCTCTGGCTTTCAAAATGCATTGATTTTTGGACATCATTTTGGGATGTATTTCATAGAATTTCACGATTACAATTAGAGGATGTTTGCTTTATGAAACCTTATGCATTTTCCTAATTATCTGTATAGAATTTACAGATAACTCATTAGTGATATTGCTTGTGTTAGTAATCTGCGAAGTGATGTTTAGGGTCATTTTTGAGTGCTGACCCTTAATAGTGGAAATGGTCGAGTCACATATAATTTCAAATAGCGATATTCTACAAACTATTAAAACATTAGTTCTGTTTTTAATTATGGCGGTTTTCAGGAGCAAGATTAAGCAAGGAAAAGTTCTAGGAGGGACATAGAAATAGCATGATTTTATATCGCTGATAATTTTACGCGAGGCCGCCAACACAGACTTCTGTTTCTTCCCAGGTGCAGAACTAACTTATCGTCCTTTATAATGTTGTTATATATTTCTGTTGTATCTGTATGTTTTGAGCCTGTACATTTATATGTTATTTTCCTGTTGTTTATATACATGTACATATTTTTTTTCTTTTATTTTCCTATACATATTTGCTTTGAAAACTCTGTAAAACCTAATATCATGTAGCAATAATTGAGAGACCATAATGAGTTGAATTGATAACTCATAGGGGTGCAACATCGTTGTACGTCTTATTAGAAAAAAATCTTTCTTTATTAATATATAAAAATGAATGTTTGTCTACCTGTCAATTTTTTTTTTGAAAGAAAGTATTGTTCAATACTCGAACGGTTTCGCTGAAAATAACACAGTTTGTTCTTATTAGTGCCGGAAGGTTTAGAAAGTAGTTTGAATGAAATCCAATATGTAAAACTGTTGCCGTAAGGTTTTAAATTTTTTATGATAACCATTTAACCCACCATGTTGTATTGAGGTTAGTCCATTGATATACCACTCTGGTTAGCCACAGATTATATATTCAAAAGCAGTAGGTTTGTAGGGTAGAATATTTTCAAAACGGAAAACACAAGTAGGTACCTACTTAAGAACTTTATTATTTAGATATATTTTGAAAAAAATCAATGTTTGGAATGAAATCTATGTATCTTTAAATTTTTATCTATGTATACTCAATGGCTAAGTTAAATTATGTGCCTATAATATTTACGTCATGTGTAAGTACCTATTTTATTTAAGATTAATATATACTTATTAAACCAAAAAGAAAAAGAAATGTTTGTATGTATTACTATTACTATTAGGACTAATTAATTTGTGTAGAACCTGTAGACAAGCTGTCATGTGACCGCTTTGCAGGACTACATATTTTGCTCCTTTCTTTATTTTACCATGCATGTATTTATGTTCTTTGGATGAAAAAAAAATAAAAAAAAATAAAAAAATAAAAATAAAATTTTCTAGTTAATGTTTGTTTATTTAGAGTAATGGTCGTCACAAAGCATTACTTTCGCTGTCAAATCAATTAAGGCACCCAATCGGAAAGCAAGAATTCACAACTTCATAACTTTATTCCAACAAAATAAATAATTCCGAGCAAGGTCAGGTACATTTCAGCTAGTAAAAAAATAAAATGAAATAAACGGTGATGTCCCTGGAAAGACTTGCTGGTTTAATTAACTGCCTCGCGGGAAATGCGAATATTCTCCACATGATCTACACAAGTTTAAGCACGAACTAGCTATTATGTTATACCTATATTAGTACCTATTTGTGATTACTAGTTTTTGTGATTTTTAACGCTTTATTGAAATCGCTTTATTTAGAATGTATTAGCGCATATAATTGTTTTTGCTAAATAAATAAAATAATATCATTGGCCTATCTGGGGCCTAGGCGTCGATAGGTCTCAGTTTTCTTTCAAATCGGTATAGAGTTTAGATCACGGTTCTAGGGATAACGTATTCAGTGTCAATTTATATATCCGGGATGTATCACTCCTCTGTCATGTACTATCGATAAATAACAATATAACACGTCACGCATTTATAATAAATTATTGGTTCCGAGTAAGCAATAATTTTCCTATCAAGTGTATTTTATTATATTCGAATGAGTGCACAGCAAACTGCACCCGCAGTTCATGAATAATGCACATGATATTTTCGGTCTGGATGTTGTGATGTAAATTTTTCAATTCAATTCAATACTCTCAGTAACGCCCTGGTGAAAGACCGCTTTTCAAAATCGAATCGTTGCAATATCTTTAGCCACTGATGTCAGAATGAATAGACTTGCTTTAGCATACTATTTCGAAAAAAATTATATTAGACCTATAAAAAATGCACCCATACCGTATTGTAAAATGTTTGTGTACAGTGCCAGGGAACATTTCTCCCTCTTCCTGTGTCAACTGTGGTTAGAGGTGCATAAATGTGGAGAAAATCTTCTCTACACATTGAGCGGGCTGCCTATTGCTACTGTAGGGCTTTTATTTAAAATATTTCAAAGAATTGTAAACTGTGTTTACAGATAGCAATCTTGTATTTAAGCCCGCAAACTTAGGTAATGGAGGGTTGATGTGTAAAATCTCCTAACTAGGAACCCCTTTTTGAATATGGTTTTATGATAATGATAATGATAATGATAATGATAATGATAATGATAATGATAATGATAATGATAATGATAATGATAATGATAATGATAATGATAATGATAATGATAATGATAATGATAATGATAATGATAATGATAATGATAATGATGATAATGATAATGATAATGATAATGATAATGATAATGATAATGATAATGATAATGATAATGATAATGATAATGATAATGATAATGATAATGATAATGATAATGATAATGATAATGATAATGATAATGATAATGATGATAATGACACAAATAATAATAATAATAGCAATAATAATAATGCATTACGTACAATAAGTGAAAATAATACAAACAAAAAAATAACAATAAGTACGTAAAATAAAAAGAAAAATAAAAAACGAAAACCCCTAATCAAAAAGACGTATAACATGTTTTTGGGTTATCTGTGTGATGTATCTTCACAAGTTTCCCACTTCTACCAATTTCCTGGCGCCGTGTATATATAGTTATTATAATTTCTACAATACGATACGTTTTTTTTTTCACAATAATTTTCATTATGTCTATTTTTTCAGGTTCTTTCTAGATTTCTGTACTTAGGGTCAAGGATCTTACCGCTTTATCATGAAAGTATCTATACTGATATCAACAGAACATCTTCGATTCGCGGAAAAATACCTTGTACTATAATTTACCCATTGCCTGCTTAAAATAATAACGCGTAATTTGTTTCTAAAATACTTGATATTGTGGCACAAGCAAACTCACATAAGAGACTAGAATACCTACCCAAAGAGTTATTATGGATACGATCCTTACGCGTCGAATGTGGGTGTAATTTTTGGGAATTATTAAAATAGTGGATAACAACAGAAATATCTCCGTTTAATCAAAATTTTGTGCTAAAACAAATCGCCATCAGAGACTTTTCGTAGCTAAAAGGCTCAATCTACGGTAGAGTTGTAAGAGTTGCCTGTGAGTCGTTAGATGCAGGTCTCAAAACGACAGATCATGTTTTGATCTTGAAACTGACCAAATGTACTCGAAAATATGTCAAATTTAACTGGAAAATTAAAAATAAATTTTTATTCATTGCAGGGTCAGTGGTAGTGATACGGCCGATCCAAAACATCGGTAATTGAATACTACCTTAATTGGATCTACCTTCAAATAATCTGTAGGTATATTTAGTATTGCTATTGACTTTATAATACTTCACGCGGCTAGAGATAATGCCGTAGAAAACGGTCTTCGGTCGTGAGGTTGAAGTTTGCTAGTTTGAAGTTCTTTCAAAGAAAGAAGGTGATGTTTGATCTGCGACCGTAATATAACTATTAAGATATTTTTTATTAAACTCGGGACGTTGCGTTGGGAAATACCTACCGACTCGGCGTAGTCGGTAGGTAGTCGTGTCCGCCCGGCACGAAAACCTCACCCTACCGGAAGTACCATCTGCTCTCCGAGGCTTTCAACATCAACACCGAGACGACGGGTAATGTGGACTGGACCACTGGACCGTGTGCAGATTATCCGTAGAAATAGTTTTCGATGTAACTAAGTGAAACCCACAATACCTACTAGTTAAGAATACATTGTGAACTAATAAAAAAATTCGACACTCAACTAAGTTACCTGTTTTCTACGGAACCCCAATGACCCCATCATGTCAACCCATTCCCGGGTTACGAATAACTTCTCAATATTTTAAAATTTCCTACTATCATCATAGTGAGCGGTAGATGTTGCTTGTGTCGTGATGGGGGAATTAGCCAGCCGAGAAATTGAACTCACGACGCCGTGGTGGGACCCGGATGCGAAGCCAACTCAGCCACTGGCCGGCCATAATCTATCAGCCGTAATCAAATGAATACGTTAACTGAGTATTAATGAGGCCCATATATTTTTACTATGACGTGACGATTTGGGTTACGATATGGTTTTCTCCCAAAATGACCAATAACCCTCAAAATCACCGATTCGTAATGAACCGCATTGTGTTACCTAATAGACAACATGTAGATACATCATAATTGTTCCGTTTGCGGTAGATTTCCCACTAATGAGAGAGTGAAGACATAACGACAATGATTCACTTCAACTTGAACCATTTTATGTTCAAGAATGTTGTGAGATTTCTCCCAGATACTCCGTACTATACTGTAGAATAGTAATACTTAATTCTTTATTTTTTTATTATTTTAGTACATAAAACAGGCAATATACCCAAAACTTACATACATGAATGTTTAAAAAGTAATAATAATTAATAACTATAATAAACAACAATTAATATCTGGCAAAAATGACACTAAAACAAGTGAAAGATCGAAAACATATTATAAGTAGGTGTATAAACTAACTCCTTATTGTCACCTGTGCTGATGGTTCACTGTTTTGGTCCTTAATGAAGGGCATCATCGCTTTATCAGTATATTAATGGTAAAACTTTTTTTTTAAATTCATTAATTGTGTACTTAAAAATGTCTATTTCATTATTAGAGCAGTGTAATGTAATTTCTTAATATCCGCGGTAAAGGAGAGAAATATCCCGTATTTTTTAATATGAAAAATGTCTTTGCTCCTTGTTGATTTTCTTGTTGGTGTATTAATGTTGATTTGTGATAAAACGTTTGATGTATCAATTGATGCATGCATAATTTTGTACAAAAGGAATACATCAGAAAGTTTACGTCTGACTGACAGAGGTTGTAATTTATAGTGCGAAATTCGGTCATTATAGTTCCAAATTGATCAGATAAACCTTCACGATATGCACATTCAGCTTATATAATTTCCATACATTGAAAATACGAATTACTGCCATCTAGTTACTCATCATTACTCCAAATACATTGCGGCTATGCGACCACGCGGGCCGCTGGAGGCGCTCGTGTGGCATCTTATCAGTATTTTGACGAAGCTGTGCGTATTAGTAGTTTATAGTATTTGATATTATGAATTAATTACCTATCTATTTGTCCTTCGATTGTTTAAATTTTAATACATGAAAAAGTAACTATTTTTTATTTTCCTGTCGTGGGCAGTCACAGAGTTTGATAAATTGGAGAGCCTAATTGAACAATGATAAACAATTCAATTGTTTGGGTCCGAGAGGTGCCGTGGAATTTGTGCTACTTAACATAATAAATAATAAGATGTTTTTGAGACACATCAGTAGGCAGCAGATTAGATCATTTAATCATTTCCTCTTTGCAAACATTATATGCAATTATTCCATGAGGCTGAACTGTTAGATATGAGAAAAATGTATTGTCTACAGTGCCTAAAATATATATATTCCAGAAAAAAAGCTATTTACCAAAACGTAAATCGCTTTAGTAACAGAATAAATAACGTACTTGAAGTACCTTTGCGTAATACTAGGATTGGGCAGAGAAATACTTTTTTTTGCTCCTAAAATTTAAATCCCTCCACTCCGAAAACAATCAGATATCTCTACATTTATGCACCTTTAACCACAGTTGACACAGGAAGAGGGAGAAATGTTCCCTGGAACTGTACACAAATATTTTACAATTCGATATATATGCTCCAAAAATTTATAATTTACTAACTACGGAATGTAAGTGTCCAAATCGTCTTTAAACACGTACAAAAATGTTTAAAAAAAATTGGATAAAAACCAAAGACATCAACCTTTTCCTGTTATAATTTTATGTTTTCCCCATTTTCTTTTGTTCTTTTTCTTATTTAACTTACCTTCAACATCCATGTATTTATACAAATATGTTTTTTTCTCACAAAAAAAATTATTAAAATAAACAAGCAAAGTTTTTACATGTCATTTTACTTGATTTCCTTTTACAAAATTATTAGTTTTATACAGTAACTGTTTTTAAGTAAAAACTCGCTTAATTTGTAAACTTGTAAAGATATAGATATATGGAATATAGATATATAAGAGTAAATATATCATATATAAACAAATATAAAAAATAAATAAAAGAAATTTAATCATTGAAAACATTTTTTTTTACTGCCACTAACTATTACACAAGCATACCCATGCACTGGCCTTTCCTATATAGAATCTTTTGCTATATATACAACATTCATAAATTTATATACATGTTTTAAAACATACATCCGCATAATTGAATTGTGTATAACTTTGTATCTATGTTTATATAAATGCATGTATCATTTTTTTATTATAAACACATGACCACCTCTGAGCGGTTAAGATTCTCTATTTGTTATATCGTATTTAAGTATTAAAAAAAAATACATACGTATGACAATTGCGGTACGTTATAGAGTAGTAGATACATTTTATATAGCCCTGGTGAAAGACCACCATTCGGAATCGAAATGTTGCTAGAAAAGGCATTATCCGGGTTTGTTGACCAGATCTCAACAGCCATGTACATCATATCTTTCCTCTTCCACCCATCTTATCCCCCTCCCCATTCCCTTCAGCCTCACAACGTACCTAAATTAGGGATGCCATAGTTCCACTGGCTTACAGTCGGGCGCTGTTGGAACTTTTGTGCGGTATTCACATTAAAAAAATGCTTTCCGTAATTATTGTTTTCGAGTAGTTAGTGGTTACGATCCTTAGCTACGAAACTGGAGATTGTGGGTTCAAATCCCACCATGCGCAATTAAATTTTATTGGATTAATTTATGTCATTTCACAATTATATATAATTTATAGTATATAGTATTTAATATAAATTATATAGTATATAATATAAATTATATAGTACATAATATAAATATAATTATAGATCGTGCTTTCGGAGTATCAGGACCAAGCCTGGAATGAACTGCCGCATGACTTAAGAATTATCAAAGACTCGACAGAATTCAGAACTAAACTTAAAACTCATCTTTTCACACAATCATATCCATAAATTGAAGAAATTCACCCGTAAATTGCATAGCTAGACTAGGCGGTCGGTGCTCACCTAAAGCCACTTATAGAAAAAGTTTAAAAAATTCACGCATCGGTGCGCAAATGCGTTCACAGCCCGCAACACTATAAATAACTAAAAGTGTAAAAAATAAATAAAAAATTGTAATATCCATTAGAAGCTTCCTACGCTTTTTAAGGTCATTTTATAAACATTTTCCATTCCTAAAAATTAAAAGTATTTCAAATAAATGCCAACTCTTCTTGTGCCACCAATCTTCTAATAAATGTAACACCAATAGAAAAGGAGGATAAAATAGCAACTGTAAAAATATCATCTCCATACATAAATTTTCTAATAAAACTGTGTTCATGTGAAGCGACCTGCCAGCTGCAGGTAAGTATGTTTTTCTTTATTTGTTTGTGCATAATTCGATAAAGAATAGGAATTAAGATTTATACAGCGCCCTTGAGGTGATTTTTCATAAAAACGGCGCTAAACAAGTAATCCAATTTTTTAATTATTATTATTATTTGCGGCACGTTCCAGAGTAGTAGATACTCTCATTATCGCCCCGGTGAAAGAGTACCATTCAGAATCGAAACGTCGCTTTAAATGGCTTTAGCCCTGTTTGGTGAACAGATCTGAATAGCTAGGTACTTCCCCACGTTCCTCTTTACCATATTCTTGTCCTCCTCGCTACCTTCAGCCTCACAACATACCCCAAAAGGGGAATGCCATAGTCTCACCGGGTCCAGACGATTCGAAACATCTGAGAGACTCTTGTGTGAAACTTACAAAAAAAATTGAAACAACAGTAATTTATCAATGAATATGGGTACCATTGTCAATAATTTTAACATGCCATTTATTCCAAACAGTATTGCCCACCTGAACTATAATATAATATGGAATCAGGATGCTAGTTTGAATAAGATTAAGAAATGATTGCCTTGTTGTGGGCATGAGAAGGACGTGTGTAATAAATAGGTGGTAAGATAATATAGAGATTCTCGGAGGTAAATTATTCAAGGAAACAAAACTCACGAAATTCGAAGAACTTTAAATTATTTGAGGACACACCTTTCTTGTTTTTCAACCTACGCTATCTCACATACCAATGAGAGTGAAATAATTTTTCTTAAAAAAAATTCACGGTCAATTGTCACTTTTTTGTGAAAATTTCGAATGGCATTGCAGTTTGCATTGAATATTTGCCCTGACGATTGACACTGCAAGGCTGTCCGAAACGTTGACTCAAGAAGCAAAAGGTACTTAGCTAATGGGACTAGTTCAATTAATGTCATCTTCATCGATATCATATCTCAAATTCAAGATTTGTTAAAATTATTCTCCATTTTTTATCCCATATTATTGGCAGCTATCTTTATAATGATTACAAAGTTCTCAAGGAACACAATTTCAAACTAGACAGTGTCTCGGATTAAAATCCGATTTTTTTAAAAATTTATGGTTAAGCGGTTGCCCCGGATAGGCAGAGGTCCTGGCATTATAAAGATGCTGCCAATAATATGGGATTAAAAATAGAGAATAATATTTCCAAATCTTGAATTTGAGATATGATGTCGATGGAGATGACATAAATTGAACTGGTCTCATTAGGTAAGTTGGTTAAGTGGTTGCCCCGGATAGGCGGAGGTCCTGGGTTCGAGTCCCAGATACGATTGAAATATTTTTACTTTCTACCTATTTTTCCGTTTTCATGTTTCATTTAGGTTATGTTAATATTTTTTTCTACAATGATTAAATATTAAAATGAGGTTTTTAAATCTCTAATTAATAATTAAAAATTCAATACATTTTTATTCTTGTTTATAACGTTATTGTAGTCTACGAATTTATCATTGAGTTAGTTGAAGATGCTATATGCTCACTTTGTAATTAATAATTTATTCGCTTCAGCTACTTTTACCTACCTACTACATTTTATACACTAAAGTGTTATCTTTAAACAACAAATATGATTTTTTTAGTTTCCAAGTGGGCACTAGTTTTTTTCGAAACTAGTTCATTTTAAAGTCAAATGAATTTTCTGTTTATAATAAAAATGTTTTTGATATTATGTACCTCCACAGAGTAAACAATTAACTCTAGAACTCCTGCTTTATGAGGTCTCTTGAATATCCACAAAACGGGGATCCCAATGAGACCGATTGTCAGCGCTATTGGCTCACCAAACACATAAGTTTTCACAACACCTCTTGAGATTACTGCAGACCCAAACTGTAAAAACTGAATCGTGGATAAAGGATTCCACAGATCTGATCAGTAAACCCAAGAAGGTGAATACTGACAATGGAGACATTCTTGTCAGTTTTGACGTAGTGCCCCGTTTGGCTAATGTGGGTTTAGAAGACTCTATGACGATGCTCGGTGAGACACATGAGGAAGATATTTGTAAAGTATTAGAACACTGTCTCAAAACGGGATACTTTGCATTCCAGGGCGAACTTTTTGAGCAAGTGGAAGGAGTTGCAATGGGAAGTCTGTTATCGCCAGTACTAGCCAATTTATCTATGGAGAAGTTTGAAGAAGTGGTTTCGGTGGTGTCTAAAAGTATGGTGACGTTACGTCGATGATGTTTTTGCCATTTGGCCTCACGGATCAGAGAAGCTGAAAGAGTTTATCAATCCTCACAATTCACTCCATAACAAAATTAAGTTCGCAAGATAAAATCCTGACTTTTTCAGACGTAGAGATGATGCGAAAAGAAGATGATGGCCTGGGGCACACCGTGTACAGAAAACCAATTTACATACTGAATTGCATCACCATTCAGCACAGAAAAGATGACTAATCAATCCGTTGGTGAACCGAGCGACCAGGATATGCAAAGAACGAAAAATTACCCCACAAAACAGATAAAGCAGATCATAAGAGCCAAATCTTCTCCAAACGAAGACAGAATTGAACAAGAGTCAAAAAGCTGCGTTTTCTCACCTTATGTTCCCAATTAATTATTTTCGTGGATAATTCGCGGAACTCCATTTGATTATTTTTTATTTATTTAAAATCAAATTTAACAATGTTATTATGAAGTTCTGCAAGTATTTTAATTTTTATTATTATGACAGCTGTTTCAGCGTTCAAGACCATTTTAAAACTATGGTTAACCCACATTGCGACGACTTACTTGTATGATTTTATTTATTCCCAAATTTTAATTTGGACGGGTTTTTAAAAATAATGATTAACTATCTGTAAAACCGATTTAGGTAGAAAATAATTAAAATTCTTTATTCTGTGAGGTTTTTACATTTATAATGTGTTTCCCTGTATTAAAATGATAATGTTTTTTTTATTGATTTATTTAAATGTGTAGTATTGTTTGATAATGTGAAAGAAGCGATGAATATATAATTTTCATCACTTTATTAATTAATTTTATATAAAATACTCGCAGAACTTAATAATAACATTATTTAATTTGGTTTAAATAACATTTTTTAAAAACTCATCATAATATGTTTGTTCTTTTTTTAGTGAATACTGCACAAGAATTAGATCTGCCGGAGCCAGTGATTATGGCATCACCATTTTTTTGTAAACAGTGAGACTGAAGAGAGGGGATGGATAAAAAGATGGGGCAGAGGATGGTTAGAAGTGTCCGACTATTCATATTAGGTGACTTAGCACGGCCGATGTCATTCAAGCAATTAATCGATTTTTTAATTTCAGCAAGGCGATACTGAGAGTATCTACCATTCCAATAATAGTAATAATAATATCTTTATTGTAATTAAATTTAACTATAACTAAAAGACATGTATAATATAATAATGTAAGTGTACAGTGGTTTATAAAGCAAAATAGAAAATAATATAATAACAGTTATAGTTGAAGTTTCACATAACCCGCCTCACTAGGCTAGCCTGTGTTGAGGCAGTAATTTTGCAAATTATTTTATAATTTTAGAATACCTATGAATATATACTTGTATTAAGATATGCTTCGTAAATCGTTGAATCAATAATTTCGGATCCACGATTTTAGTAATTATGATTGACCAAGATCTTGGTAGGTGTCGGAAAAACAAGTCAGAGAAACGACTCGATATCATTCTGCCGACATCTACTAACTGTTGGCAGATATTCCACAGTAATCCATTGAGTAAAATATTTCAACTGGTTCCATTTAAAATATATTTATACGGTTGAACACTTAAGATGTTACAAAACTATTTAAAGCAATAGCATAGTGGAAAGTCACGTTCAAATAAATCGTGCAATAACCATAAAAAAAATGCTAATTCCCTCGTGCAATTTTTTCTTAAGAAATAATAATAACGGACCGTTAAATAAACCAACGTAGTTCAACGGACTAAACTTTTTTCCTAACAGGTTTAAGGAGGAGAGGAACGTCGGATAGGGATTATTTATTAATTTTTCAAAATGATAATATTTTTACGCAATATAATATTTTTTAACTAAAAAAGAGCCATAGGATTCATCAAAATCAAATCAGAAATATTACTATGTATATTTAAAAAAATATTAAGAGCATGAAAATATTTTT
The DNA here is from genome assembly GCA_022606495.2 of Halesus radiatus. NCBI lineage: Eukaryota > Metazoa > Arthropoda > Insecta > Trichoptera > Limnephilidae > Halesus > Halesus radiatus. The sequence continues at coordinate 32,813 of JAHDVE020011770.1, forward strand.
TAAGGACGTTCAACATTTTAAGATATTTTATAAAACATAGGTACGTAGGACAGTGAAAAGGTCATATCTGAATTGATTTTGTTAAATGATGAGCCAATATAAATTAAAAATAATAATAATAATAAATATTTTTTTCTAAACGAATTAAATAATATACTTTGTTAATTGATAAACTAAAGTTCTTAAAAACTTAAGACAAGATTTTTGTGCATATCGCAAATGGTAACAATTATTTTTATAAACAATAATTATTATTATAGCATCTGACCGGCAATCAGAAGGATTCAGGTTCGAGTCCTGTCGGCGACATTTATCTTTGCTCGGAAAGGTTTTTTTCAATTTGGATGAGTGTTTCAGGCTAATAATTATTGTTTATAAAAATAATATACTTTGTATTCGCCACTTTATTAATACACAGATATCTACATGTTTCGAAAGTAATGCTTTCTCCATCAGGAATATATGGATTACTAATATTGTATTCTATATACTCCTGATGAAGAAAGCATTCCTTTCGAATCTGTGTATTAATAAAGTGGTGAATACAAAGTATATTATTTAATTCATTTATTAATAATGACGCCACAAAGCGAATACCAATCTTTTGAATAAATTAAATATTTTTCTCTTTAAAAACATTTTTTTTATCGTATTACGTAAAAAAAAATTAATAAATATTCCCTCTTCGACGTCTCTCTCCCCTTTAAGATTAGAATTTTTTATGAACATGAGGTCAAGTTCAGGATATAACTTGATTGAAAAAGGCGTGGCTTTATGTTGTTAAAAAATAAAGCGATGGTTTTGTCATAAATCCCGTTTTGTCCATCAGAAATTTCCCATAAATTCCCTTAAATCTGCTTAATTCAGCACAGATGTTCCTCTGGGAAACTCGTGGAGCTGGCATTCTTCTACGGCGTAGTATGTCGTTTGTATTTTTCCACGTTCATACAAATCATTACCCCGATTGCAATTCGTTTTAAGGATAAGACATTGTTATTCCTTTTCCTCGGGGTTAAAGAAATTTTGTTTAACTGCGTTTATGATTCCATGTCAATGACAATACGTCTTTAAAGGAGTTTGCTGTTTAATTAGCAGAGTATCGTTAAATATTATAGGTGTATCACACACACTTCACGTGCAGTTTATTAAAAATTTAAAACACGTTTATCTGACATTTTGTGCTTTTGGCTTTAGTTTCATAAAAAATCTCGCTTTTTTTGTTAATTCAGTTAATTTAAAACCATTATTATGCGACCCATAACTAACTGATAAATCTTTCAAAAGATGCTTAACAACTTTGTGGAGTCATAAATAAAAATTAATAACAATTACTTTGTTTAAACCACGTTTTTAATGTAAATATGTACAAGTTTCAAAGCAAAGCTCCCCTCACCAGGATAAACAATATACCTAGTAAAAATATGTTTTTTTTTTAAATTTAACATACAAATGCAACTGGTTTACAATTAGATATATTTGAAAATAGAAAAAAGTGTTAATAGTCAATTAAATATTATTAATAATCAAATATTTTTTTAAACAGTTTTCTCTTAAATTTATTTTCACATTAATAACTACATTTATAATATTATTAATATAAATTTTTGTAATAATAATTACAGTCATTGTATTTTTTATGCCTTGCCTTCTTGATTTTATTTGTATTAATAATAAAAGAATTTCTAATTTAAATTTTAATATAATTATTTTATTTAATATATTATAAAAATAAAATATTTTTTCAATTATATATACATTATTAATTAATTGCTTACCTACTTTCTTCCCCTCATTTTAAGTTTATGTTTGTAATTTGTTCTACTGCTTATTATTTGCCTACTGTTTTTTTTTGTAAATGCCGGGAAAACACGTTATACATATAGGAATAGAGACATCGGAAGCCTTATGGAATAGAGACATCGGTTTTACCGGTAATAAATAATTTTAAACACCGTCCAAATTAGAATTGGGTGGGAGTAAATAAAATCGTATTAGAAAGTCGTCGCAATGTGGATTAACCACAGTTTGAAAATGGGCTTCAATGCCGAAACGCTGTCACAATAATAAAAACTAAAATACTTGAATAACTTAATAATAACATTAATAAATTTGATTTACATTAAATGTCTTAGGGTTTAATTTATGCATCACATACGCACAGCTACTGTGACTGCACCGGGTGCGGTTTAGTGACATCCACGTTTGCCGAGGGAGAGAGAACCCTGACAGTTCAGTAGTTGGGTCCACAACAGTTGGAGGGAGTTTTTGTTCACGCCCGAGGCCTGCCACTCGCCACGACATTTTCAGAGAGTGTTTTGACTGAAGCAGATTTGTGCCTTCAGTCCAAAAGGGTTTCCTAAATACTATGGGAGGATTGCAAGGTCTCCTTGAAGTTGAAGGTTACCACTCCACAGCGTTTTACTTTTTATGTTAACACTGTATAGCAGAGTCATCTTCGTTTTCAACAGAAAACTCGTCGTGGTAACTTTTACAGCGTATTTTGTGTATAATATCAAATCAATTATAATGACTTCTTCAATAAACACAGATTCACTTTGTGGCATCATTTAAAATTATTTTGTTTAAATAACCATTTTAATAAATAAATATCTACGTGTTTCGAAACCAAAAATTTGTACGAACAAAAGCATAGTATTCTATACTTTTATCAGAGTCTCAAAATTCTTTCAGTTAGATCAATTCTGTGGTACAAAATTATATTTCAGCACATATACGAGTATATTACACAAATCGACTAAACCACTCTTACGATACTCGTCTCAATTTTAATTAAGGATTAACGGTTTAGGTGAAAGAAACTATTTATATTAGATAATTAGGAAATATTATTTTATGTTAGATTTATTGTAGTCATTTATGCTGTTATATTTTTGAAAAATATTTTTGTAGAAGTAAGATTCTTACGAAATATATATATATATATATATATATATATATATATATATATGTATATGTTGCTTGTGTCGTAATGGAGCCAGCCGATGAATTGAACTCACGACGCCTGGGTGAGACCCAAACGCGATGCCAACTCAGCTACTGACCGGTGTAAGATTCTTACGAAATATTTATGTTTTAAGTTTGTTACATGTGTTTTTATTTTATATAGATTTATTCATTTTGTAACTTAACCTTAACTGTAAATTTAGTGAAAGGTTTTGAATAGCAAGCTTCCGTTAGACAAACTACTAAGAAGTAGTTTATCGGGACTTTTTGCCTTATATTTTTGTAAAATGTCATAAATTAATAAAAAAATAAAAAAGTAAATAAATCGTCTCTTCACCGTGATAAAATGTATACTAAAATAATGACAAAGGTTTTCATGTCTGACCTTGATTAGTTTGTACGTAGATTGAAACTGGATTCGAGAAGGTACCGGGATTGTACGCAATTACTTCGGGTTCGACACACTCTCTAAGGTAGTCAGGTTTACGTGCCCGGGGAAAAAAAATCCTGAATAGGATGATAGCACATTAAATAAATCGTGAAGATTGACATTCTTTCGGATCGTAGCCATCAAATAATTTATGACAAGCCAGTATGTTGATAACGGTGGCGTGTGTTGCTTTTTAGCCAAGGGTAAGCTGTGGATTCCCAGTGGCTCTCGATTAATTTTTCTGTTCAATTTGGGTTTGAGGTCGTATGAGGTGCCCAAAAACTTAGTTGACTAAGCCATCATATTATTTAGTAGGTGTCATTTCCTGGTCATTGTGACATTTTTTGTATTCAACAATTGTAACATAATTAGGAAAGCCATCACGGAAAATTAACACATTTTTGGAAATTCATTGGTTTTTTTTTCCTTATTTGTTTTTTTCACTTATGTTTTCAAATATTGATTCTTTGAATTCTTGATTGATGAATACACGACTGAAGAAAATACCGGTATGGTAGACGCTCTCAGTATCACCATGGTGAAAGATCAGCATTCAGAATCGGAACATCGTTTGAAATAGCTTAAGCTATGTTTAATGACAAGATTTAAAGAGTGCGGTTATTTGTCTATTTGTTTATTATTTGTCTATGTTTATTTTTAGTATATTGTTTATCCTGATTAGGGAAGCTTTGCTTCTGAAATATGTAGATATTTATATTAATGAAATTTATAACATTGAAATTTATTTGATTTTTATTAAGACCGGTTTCACTTAACACAAGCATCATCAAGGTAAAATTAAACTAATCAAAAAATGCATACTGTGTGCATATGCATATATATACATATCTATACAATGAGACAAAACATAACATAAAACAAAGAAACAATGAGAAAGCATGACATAGAAATCCAACATAATAACAGAGAGAAAGAGACAGATGTGTATATGATGGAATACCAAGGAACACCTGAAAAGGTGATTATGGGATAACGGGAAATTATATGAGTTTATGGGAAATTACCTAATATTGGACAGATTTAATTGATTATTGAGAATTTTAAATGATTTAAAAAAAAAATATTTTGTCTCAGTCTATTTGTACAGATAAACATGCATTATGTATTTTTTTATTACTTTAATTTTGTACCCTGGTGATGCTTGTGATAAGCGAAACCGGTCGGTCTTAATAAAAATTAAGTAAATTTCTTATTTATAAACAAAGTGATTGTTTTATTTCATTTATATGTCAAACCGGAATGTGACTAGATTCTGTAAAAAAAAATTCTTGGCATATTAAAAACAGTGGTGTTAACCAGATATTGCTGATAAAAACCTTTAGCTTCAACGCTGAAAATGTGCGTGCTGGGGATACTGGGGTTGCTTTATAAAGAGTTGCAGAGCTTTAATGCCAATGGCTTGATAATATATATGACCTTCAAACGTGATCCATTGTGACCTCTCTACAGAATTTTATTTCCACTGCATGCCTTGACCTCTGAACGCACTATTTGTGTAATCACCTAAATTTGAAGTTCATCGTGCGACTTCATAGCATGGTTCGATTCGAGCAAAGCGATAAAAGATACTGCCATTGATTCTCTCATAGCAATGCTGATTATATGGACTTATCGAGAAATAACAAAGCACAGAGTTCGCGTAAGGAAAGTAAATCCGCTTTAAAGTCGACCGGTTTTAGAGCAACCACTCCTTTGTCGGATGCTGTCCTGGCATTGGAGAGAACTAGTTGCTCTTCGAAGACGGTGGACTATAAATTTAAAAAAGTGATGTTATCAAGATTTATCTTTGTATTTCTTAATTACGGATGAACACTAAGTAATAGCTATATAACAAAAAAAATAACAAAAAAACCTACTACTTAACCACCCTTTTTTACTGCTTTGCTTTTGAAACATATAGATATTGTATATTAAAAACAGCGATGTAAACAAAGTACTTCTAATTAATTATATTAATAATAACACCACAAAATAATTACACATCTATCGAAGAAATAATTGTTATTATCAAATTTTTAAAACATTAAATAAAAATTGATTTCTACAAGTCAACCACGAACACAATAAATAAATAAAAAGCTTCTTTTGTGATTTTTACCGAAAGGCACGGCCTTTTACGACACTATCACGAACGAGTTTTCCCTTGAATGCGCATTTTGCATACATGTACCTTTTTGTGTAGAATACAGTCAGAAAAGTTGGGTAAGCAGTGTTCATGTGCCTGTACCGAATGCACGCCTCTGCTCGCACTGGACGGGTATTTCCCAGAAGTGCGATCTGTACCAATTTGAAAGAAATCTGATTGAAAAACTCGCCATTTAAACGAACCTTGGACTCTTAAATCCCACACAAGCCAATAAAGTTTCAAGAAAGATTGTCAATGTTTGACACTGTTTGGATAATAATTTCGTAATAATTTCATAATAATTTCATAATAATTTCATAATAATTTCGTAATAATTTCATAATAATTCCATGATAATTTCATAATAATTTCGTGATAATTTCATAATAATTTCGTAATAATTTCATAATAATTCCACGATAATTTCATAATAATTTCGTGATAAATTCATAAAAAATCCATGATAATTTCATAATAATTTCATAATATTTTCATAATAATTTCGTTATAATTTCATAATAATTTCGTAATAATATCGTAATAATTTCACAATAATTCCATGATAATTTCATAATAATTTCGTGAAAAATTCATAAAAATTCCATGATTATTTCATAATAATTTCATAATAATTTCATAATAATTTCATAATAATTTCATAATAATTTCGTGATAATTTTATAAAAAATTCGTAATAACTTTATAATAATTTCATAAAATAAAATCATCTTTCTCATGACAAACAGATACTCCAACTACACGCTTTTATCGGTTTATCCCTTCAGTGCTTAGAATCGAAAACCTTAATTATATAATTGGCGATGAAAAAAGGTAGTAAAAATTTCCTGATGAAAATATTAGACAAAAATATTAATTTACGCCTATCTTGTAATACTAATTTATTGAAGCCTTTTTGTCTAAGGTAAAATAAAGTTTTTTTTTTTAATATGTACCTATTATAATAGAAAGAACAATGTCCAGGGCGGGCGGTGTTTGTTTATTTGTTTTGTATAAAAATCTACGGTTTTATTTTGAGCTTATTGAAATTTTGCACGCTTGACTTACAAAACAAGGGGGGGTCACTAATACATGAAATTTCGAAAAACTACTCTCTCCCCTTTCCCACCCATTAAAGCAGAATTTTAGTAATTGATGAAATATCGCACACTTAACGTTCAAGATAATAGGAAAACTACTGGGTAGGGGTAGGAATAATACACCGCAACCTTAAAACTTTCCTTCAAACCATTCATAACCCGAGCAACGCCGGGCACATCAGCTAGAACATATTTATAAAAGAGTGGGATGGTTTGTTTTTTTATAGTTTTACTCCGAGTTTGATGAAATTTTGCAAACATGGCATTCAATATGAGAGGAAGGTCAGTATTTACAAAATATTAAGAAAGATTTAGATTAATTACCCCATCGCCTTTTCCCACCACTCAAAGCAGAATTTTGGTATTTCTAATATATGCACACTTGACGTATTTTTCTCAAAATAAGAGAAAAATTACTGGGTTGGAGTAGGGGTAGGGGTAGGGGTAGTGTTTATACATCACAACATCAAAACTTTACTCCAAACTATTCATTGCCCCGGGTAATGCGGGATAATACAGCTAGTATTTTATAAATATGCTTGTAATAATTTATTCCTTTATTGATCTGCTTGATAATTTACACGACATTGGCAAGATCACATAAAGTCCTCAATTAATGCCCTCATGCTTATTCATTGGGACAATAATTGTTAAAACTGACAAAAAGAGCATAGAATCATGGCCAATGACTCTTCATAAAGTTGCTGACGATACAAAAAGTAAATTATCTCTTTATCTCAGTGACAAAAGTCGCGTTAATGAGATGTTTTTTTAAGGAATCAAATGTATTTCCCCTTTAAACTTCTTCTTATTGACGTAAAACAATATACTGTTTATTATTGCGGGAGAGATTCAATAAGCAACAATTTAAATGCATACATCCACAAAGGCAGAACCTTTGGCTTCTTGGTCAAACAGGTAGGGAGATAAAACAATCTATGCATTTGAAAGTCTTCAGGAACATGGAGAACTATTCTTTACAAATTGGCAGAGTTCTCTAAACTTCTCAACAGTACAAGAAGCGGATGGCGGAATACCTATCAAACCCAGAAAAGACTTGGAGATATGGATTTTGGAAGCTGAATAGGTTTAAGTTCCACAAGCCTATTCAGCTTCCACATAAACAGTAATTATGAACTATGTCGGTTGCTCAATACTGCTTTATTTTATACATTTTCGCATGGTTGGCAAACTAAATTTACACCAAAATCGTACAGTCCAGGTAATAAAAAGTTATTGTTGGAAAGAGACTCATAGTGTTACTCAAACTATTCGCAAGCGATACGTTAATGTACATTGCATGTGAATAGTTCAAAGTCACAATAAATAAAAGAAATGAACACCTACACAATATTCCAAATGTCTGAAAATAACCAAATTGAAACTGAACGTGAGCAAAAGAAATATGTGGAAATAGGCAATAAAACGCATAACATTGGGTTAAATTTGACGATTGATGGTGAAAATATTGAAAAGGGAAAAGATATTAAATATCTAAGAGTAATATTAGAATCACAACTAATTTTCACAGCTAATTTTGAATATACTCGTATGCTAAAAAGGGTACAAAAAAGGTAAATTTCCTTGGAAGACTAAGAAATGAACTAAATAGAAACACCACAGAACTAATTTATAAAAGTACAGTTGTACCACATTTAGATTTCTGCTCTACAATATTATATTTGGTCAATGAAGAAAATCTAAACAAACTAGTAATTATTACAAACAGAGCTATGAGATGTATACTAAGGAAATCCAAGTATCAATCAAATGAGAGAAGAGCTTCATTGGATTCCAATAAAAAAGAGAACTTTATAAAATATGTTGAATTTTATGCACAAAATTCTAAATAACCAAATGCCAGCATATTTTACGGGTGTAATGGATTTACTAACAAGAAACACATTCCTTTATTAAAATCGTAGACAAAACGTGTAATATTGGAGATTTATATATTGCCTATGCTTACGACCTGTATACGGATGTTATCTCGTCATAAATTCCCTCATTGATAAACCGGCCCCATGTCTGTAAGGAAGGATTATAACAATAATAATAATGTTTTATTATCTCTTTTTTTATAACAAAATAACAAATAATAATACCCTCACTGGGATTTCCCGTGCTGAGGATTTCGTTGGCAAAATATGAAATTAAATTATATTAAATTGATGTGATTGCTGAAAAAAATAAATTATAAAGTGAGGTGTTTTAAGTGCAGTTGAGAGGCTTCGGTGTTAGTCTGTACTCGGTATTAATTTATTTTCTATTTCAGATCTCCCTATGTAACGAATCTAACGTTTTATTTGATTTTTAAATTTATTATTGTTGTTGTGGTATTTGAAGGAGAATTGAGATTTAATTATTTTCCTGCGAACGCCATACCAGATCGAGCTATTTATTTAGAATTTATTGTAAATCTAATCATGAGACGCGTGTGCATAACATTCAACACCTTACGAGTAACTTACCTTCAACTAACTCTACCTTGAAAACATACAAAGTCAAACTGGCTGAATTTATCGTATATTGCCATTAGATCCGCGATTTTTCCTCGTGGGAGAGTTAAATTATGCGTAAGATTATTATTGTCTAAGACGCACTCCTTCGAAATTAATTATAATATTATTTCCCACGGGCGTCCTATGTAAAACATCTGAAAGATATTATAACTCATCGACTGCACGTGATTTTAAATCGGGATTCCCGCTATGTTTTACGTCAGTTTTTTTTACATAACCGTTACAAAAAATAACCGTTACAGGAAAACTGAGAACCAGTATTGTTCCTGGATTTTAGAAGGGTTAACTGTAAAGGAAGCAGTTTTAAGATGATGCGCGACGTTTAATAATTGTTTTATTTACAATTAACGTCAGCGTAATTTGAAACAGAATCGGGTAAGTGCAGACTGCATACAATCGCCGGATCAGCAATGACGAACGTCGTTAAACCTACGTCTGTTTTCTCCCATTTAATACAAGTGGTTACTAGACGGCTCAACCGAGTTTGAAAACTATTTTAATTTCAAATTAAATCAATTTAAATCGGCAGTTAAATCGATTTATCAAAGCTCCTCAACGCCCCGGGAAACGTAATTCGAATCAAGTCTAACGGCCTCCGTCTTCGAGTGATTATGGTCCTTGGCTATGAATCTGGAGGTCGCGGGTTTAAATCTCGGCATGTGCAATTTTTTTTTATTCGTTTGATTTATCTCATTTAATAATTTATTCTTTAAAAATAATACGTAGTATGTTAACGGCACGTTCCATAGTTGTAGATACTTTCAGTAATGCCCTGGTGAAATACTATAATTCAGAATCGAAACGTTGCTTGGAATGGCTTTAGCCGTGTTTGGTGACCAGATCTGATTAGCCAGATACTTCCTCTTTCACATTTCCCCCCCCCCCCCCGACTAATAATAATTGGATGATTTGTATAGCGCCGTGTTTGTGAAAAATCACCTCAAGGGCGCTGTACAAACATTACTTCCTGTTCTTTAACTAATTATGTACAGACAGATACAGAAAAACATACTTACCTGGCAGGTCACTTCAGATGAACACAGTTTTATTAGAAAATTTAAGTATGGAGATGAAAGTTTTACAGTTGCTATTTTATCCTCCTTTTCTATTGATTTTACATTTATTAGAAGATTGGTGGCACAAGAAGAGTTGGTATTTATTGATTTTTATTGGTATTTATTGATACCTTCAGACTCACAACTTAACCCGATTGGGGATGCCATAGTCTCACTGGTTCCAGAGGGTTGGGACCAGCTGGGAATCTTGTTTGATACTAACATAAAATATTAATAATTGAAAATCGCTGGCATTCCTGTTTTTTCAAAAAAAATAATACTGATAAATGTAGATTACTATCATAAAACACGTTCTTAACAAAGTCGTGAATTGAGCTCATGCACAGTAGGCGTGATCCGTTCATATATGCTGTGGATGCTCCTCATCCCTTGTGCTCTAGGTAAGATTTTTTTATAGCCGTAAACATCCCTACTACAATTCGACACCGTCCCGTTCTCAGAGATTTATCACACACAACGACACGACGCCGACGCACGGAACAGGTCGAAATACTTACACATTCTCAATGCTCGAATGTCTATGCGTGCAAACACACAGATGGTACAGTGTGGATGCCATGGATACTCTGTTCTATTCCGCATCCCTAAAGTACGAAAGTCAAACACTTTGGCGCATGCGCATTACCTATTTAATTCATTATTTAAATAAAAAAAATTAATACAGAAAATAACATGGATACTTCACCGCCGTAATCTAAAACTGTAAACGAAAATAGTGAATTATGTGGTTGTATAATTGAATCATTAATGCGAAAAAGTTTTGTGTCTCGGCCATTCACAGAATTTTGTTTTCCGGATACTGGAAAACTGACTCTCATTTCGAAAATCACATCAAGAAATAAATAAGAAGAAGCTTTGAGGCTCCTCCTTATTTAATTTAATCGAGCTTAAGTTTTAAAGTGAATTTTTTTGTTATACGACATTTGAGTAATTTTGGATCTGTGATGTTGCGGAGCATAAATGATTTATGTAGCTAAATGGACAAACTATGTTTGTCACTAATTGCTTCTTGTTCATGGGCTAGTTTATAGATATGTCTAATAAATTTGATAGTAGGTATATACTTTTTGTCCGGCATCCCTTCTACAAAAAGTCACTGACCGCCACTGATGCACAGAGGTCAGTACGTATTCCATTCGGTGGATTTGTCAAAAAAATATTTTTAACGTTTTTTTCTTTTATTCACCGATGAGCCGGAAGCGAGGTCTTTTTGTAAATGTTAACATTTATTATCATTTGAACAAAAACTTCTTTAAGGTTATATTTTCATAATTACACGAAATGTAAGCAGATTACTAATCCTCTATTATTTTTTCAGCACTTTTTTGGACATTCGATACTTTGTCGGTTTTGACTTCGTAATTTTGAAGGCAATTATTTATAATGGTCTATAAAAAAAAAGTATTAATCAAGGTGCCCCGGACATTGTGTCAGTTATCAGACGATCCCTAAACATGTGAGATTAATTGACCACACCTGCTGTTATACCTACTTCCTAAAACCCACAATACATTCTTTCTTATAGGAAAATTGAAAACAACAATCAAAATCTTCTCGTACTCAGATAGAGGTGTATGTATGTTTATGTTTATATATGTGTACATGTATGTATATATATATGTACATGTGTGTTGACGTGTGTATGTATGTATGCATACACACATATAAAAATAAAAATAATTAATACAAAAAAAGTAATGTATGTTTTTATAATTTAATCCTTATGCATGTCTTTTTCTCCTTTCTATCTTCTACTTTCTATTATAATTTTTCCAATTTTCAGCATTCTTATGTACCAAATCCATATGTTTACATAAGACTTCATACACTCCATTGGTCACCATAAAACTGGCAGCCGCCTAGTTAAGTATGGTGATTTAATGTATCTGCTCTACGTGACTGTCTTAATTACATATGATTTAAGTTATTTCCGCGATGAATAAACGTGTAACACTGAAGAGAAAAGCCGATTGAAGTGCTTTGTGGGCGTGTCTGTCTTATCGAAGTAAGTCCAATTTGGACTTACTCCAACGAATTAATAAACATTTTCAAATATCGAAATTCTTCATTTTACAGATGATCAATTTTCTTGACATGAAAATTGGCAAAAACTACTACATGCTTTATTTTTATTGATTTTTTTTCTTCTCTTTCTGTAAGTTATATTATGCTTTATGTCATATTTCCTTTATTCTTTTTATCATTTAGCATCTCTATCAAGCGATAACTGATAGCCAAACCAAAAATCATGCGTCCTGCGAACTTTTTTAACTGGATTATTAACACTTACGCACTCCCCAATGTTTATTTGATAAATGTGATAATGTCAATAATCTGTAAATATTCCAAAACAATAAATAAATTAAAACAACTGTTTTCTTTCAAGTTGGCATAAGATTTTTTTAATGTTCTTTTCACTCTCCACAATAAATTATTTGTAATGGAAAACAACAATCAAAATAAGTTGTTTTCAGATTTTTTGAACTGTAAGTCTAGATACAGAAATTAATATCTTTAAAAATAAAGTCAAAACATTGCCGATAAATCTGAGTGATTATAAACACGCAAAGTATATCAAATCAAATTAAGATAAATGGATAATTAGTAAAAAAAAGTGAAGGGCGCCTCAGAACAGTTCTCCCTAGTGAGGAGGACTGTGAATGCTGTGACATTGTACTTTTATTATAATAATATGATTTACTTACTTACTGTTCTTATAAATATGATTTATACTTAAAAATTATTACTAAAGTCACGTACATATAAAATCTTTAAATGGAAACTAATAAAAAAAAATGAAATAAAAAAATTGCGACTTTCTCAGTCCATTTTAGTTTTGTGATTGCAACAGTAAAACGTAATTGCCAATTCTCTTTGTTGGAATTCGTTGGCAGATCTATAAAGCACTAAAAATATAAACTGTATGAACAGTATACCTGCAAAGAATTTCTCAAATGCGGGAGCAAAATAATTATAAAAAAATGACTTATGCCTCCGCTTTTAGAAATTCTATGTGCATCATACAAATTTCCCTTGAAAACTTGAAGTTTTTATGCACTTAAAAAATATATATGTTATTATATAATTTTACGAAATTCCCTCAATATATAAATAACACATGTGGTTTTGTTATTTAACACGTTATAAGTGTGAAAAATTCACAGGATTTCTTTAAATGCCACTTTAGTCTGTGGGGTCAAGTCTGTATATTTTGCGTTAGCAAACACAAGTTAAATCGACATTAAACAACACATTTCGACAGTTTGGTAGTCCGTATCCCGCTAACAAGTTAAGTTTGCGTTTACGTTAAGGGACAAATCCGTAACACAAACGCAAGAGATGATGCAAAACTGTAAAATAATGTGTTTTTTATGGCCGAATTAACTTGTGTTAGCTGACGCAAAAGATATAGACTTGACCCCCAGTAGTCTTGAGATTTTTGCTCTATTCTAAATAATTTTTTTCATCTCATTGCCGGCAATCCGGGCGTTTATTGGCATAAAATTTAAACGTTTACATGTACTTTACCTGTCTCACTAGACGATGTCTGTTCTGAGACGGGTAAAATATGTCGTGTTTTCTTAAATAAAGTTAAAAAAATAATCGCTACGCCCTAAGCATCATTTATACTAGCGCGCTCTCTCTCTTGCTTCCATGTCAATATATATATCTCCCTTTCAAACAACATTTAATTTCCGCTTGGAGGGTATAGCTGGGTTTTAAAAACACCATTCGTTAAAATGACAAAGAACTAAAGAGAATAAATTTATAGAAACTTATTTATTAAATTATTAAAAATTGATTTGTTTAAAACCAGTGTTTTTAAACAAAGCAGTTTTTATTAATTTTATACAAACTTAGTTTAAAATATCCCTTAAAGTTTATATTAAGTCAGCAAAGAGATAAATCGATAGAAGCGTATGAGCGTGTCTGTGTGCCAAAATAAAGCAAAAAAAAACATTTTTTTTGGTGAAATTTATCAAAAATTTCAAAAATCGTATTTATTGAACGGATATTTAATTTCGTCAGCCTATCTGGGGCCTAGAAGTCAAAGAGTCCCATGTAAATTGGCTATATCAGATTTCTATCAAATCAATACAGATAAAACAACACATCTATGGATTACTCGGTATATTACATATTGTTTTCATAAATATTTTTAATGGATTTCAGTAGCAAAGCGATTTTGTAAAACTGAAGGTTATTGTCATATTTATGGGAGCTTTATTTAATTTATCCTTCATCAACTATACGCATATTCTCGTAATCTTAAACTACATGCTGACCTTTGTAAGTTGACCTCGAAAGGCAGTCTACGGGTTAAAGCAGGATTTGCGTGGTACCAGGAGTCCACACAATCACCGAGGGATCAAAACCCTCTCCAAGGTGGAGGTGATCCGGTCTAGAGGTAAGAGCACTTCAATTGCACAGCTTTATGTGCTAACTTACGTTCTCCAGGCGAAAATTATACAGAGATTGGTGATTGTATATATTAGCGACACTCAGCAAGATTTTAATTCTTGGGAATTTATGTTTAATATGCCGTTATTATTAGTAAATAGCAATTTATTGATGTTTCGATATTACAGTTGATTCGTGTTAATATTTACTACCTCTGAAGAAGATCGGTTGGCTTTAAAAAAATAAATTATTGCGGGTTGTTTCGAGAACTTGAATGTTTAATCAAAATTTCAATTTCAAGTACTGTGAAATGTCTATTTAAGTTGTGTTATTATTCACGCACTGTAAAACAACTGGCCCGTAATTTAATAATAAAGGAATTTGAATAGAACTTTCACAGAACTTGAATAATAACATTGAAATTTTGACGAAATGTTGATATCTTCCGAAACAACCCGCCCTAAGGTATTTTAGGATTAATCAGAAAGCCCTCATATTCTGAAAGCCCTTCAGTATCCAACAAAGCTTCATTTTCATTCAGTAAGAATTCTAAATATCAGGCAATTGACGACCTCCATGGTCGAGGGGTAAGACTCTCGACTACGAATCCGAAGGTCGCGGGTTGATAATCCCGGCGTGCGCAAGTAAATTTTAATTAATTAATTTGTGCTGTTTCACAATTAATTCATTTTAAAATAATACATAGTATATTTGCGCACGTTCCAGAGTGGAATATACTCTCAGTATCGCCCGGGTGAAATACCAGCATTCAGAATTGAAACGTTGCTTGAAATGGCTTTTAGCCGTGTTTGGTGACTAGATCTGAATAGCCAGGTATTTCCCCACCTTCCTCTTTCCCTTCTCCTTCCCCTCCCCAACACCTTCAGCCTCGCAACATTCCGCAATTGGGGTTGCCATAGTTTCACTGGCTCAAGACGGTTGGGAGCAGTTGGGACCCTTGTGCGGTATTCATATAAAAAAATTAAAAATATTATACCTCAAGGTAATGCTAAAAATAATCCACGCAACAAAATCATCAACGTATATTACCCACAGTAAAACATAAGACCATAAACAGGAGGGAGACTTTTGGTAACGAAATATACTATAACCTTTGCTCAAATACACCGTATGTATACAGCGCCTCACGCGTACGACAAACTGTCACTTCAGACCACAGCAATAACTAATATATATTCCTTCAGCAAAAACACCACTGAATGGTTAATGGGAAAAGGTCATAAGGAAATTGAAGATCTTATTAAATAAAACTAGTTATTCTTCCGCATTACTAACAGTGCCTACTGTTCTGCATCTGCACTGTAACTTTAAATTTATTTCTTTTGCTTTTTTATTGTTTTAAATAATACAAAATCAAGTGAATCAAATACTCGAGTCGGGCCATGTCAGAAGTCGGAATAACAGAAGAGAATGCATGAGGCGTTGTATGAATGTGAATGAAGCGAGCAGTGTATGCCAAGATCGAGTTAGGCAGAGGACCTGGGTGCGAGCGGAACCTCCGTGGTTTTGGTGCGAGTCCCAGATGCGACCGAAATCTTTTTAGTTTCTGTCCCTTTAAATAAATCCAAATAACTGTTTCATTCAATAAATGAAACAGTTATTTGGATTTTTGGTGTGATTTGAGGTATTCCTAACAGGCCAGCCAGCAGCTTAGCCATTCTAAGCGACAACTGAGGTAGTATATTTTTTATAATTCTTTGCTTTTCCTACTGCCTACCCTGATTACAAACTCTGTGCACGCCCCTGGTATCTAAACACGTACCTGTGTTTTTGTATGCGACAATATCGGTACCATTAAAGGAAATATTTTAGCCGCTGTAAAAATAACACTTTTTCCCATCCAGTGCTCCGAGTCGATTATCAACGCATTAGTTAAATCCGCCCCTGCTCTTAGCTCTACCAGTAGAACAAGTCTTGGAATAATAATTGTTACATTATTTTTAGGGCTACAAGTATTATCTCCAGTCCATCGATATCGCGCAATGAAACCGCAGACGTGGAATACTTTATGGTAATGATTTGGACATTAACATGAGTTTGCTTTTCTGCTTTATCCATGGAAAAACATGTGACATTTTCCCTGAAATACCGCAAAAACAAGAGGAGTCAGTTGACCGCAGAAGTTGCTCGTGCTTAATAAATACCTCCTGATAAGTCATGATTTTAATTAATAAATGTAATCATTGCTATTCTATTTTCATCATGAGCTATGGAGCTTTAAAATATTGATTTAAATTCTCAAAAATAAGGCGCGTTCTTTTCCTTCATTTCAATCAATTGTTCAGTCAGAAAAACTAATACGAATAAGGTGTCAAATCTTAAGAGAAACTTTCACAAAGCATGGTAAAAAGGCTTTGAAGATGCTAGGATTTATACTCGAGTAAGTCCAGTTTTCAAAAATCCCGTAATATAACATAATATAACTCTTTATGTATCTTATCTCAGAAGTCATTCTTCATAAATACCCTTTCAAAATATCGAACCGAAGTAATGTGTACGACTTCAAATTGATGCACGAGTATAAAATGTATCGAGAGCATCTCCTGTCCCGATCCCATCTTCCCCTTCCTCTTCCCCCTTATTTTGTTCTGTTATTTATCTTATAAGTTCCATAAAGAAAATACCTGTATATAACCACTGTTAGCACAAGAAACTTTTTTGGCTTAGTTTTTGGTAAACTTCCTTTGTATATATACGAGAATGTATTAAATGCTGTTTGTTTCTTTCAAATAAATAAATAGAGTACGCATAATCTAATACGTGGAATCATCATTTTTTTACATATAAATCAACATAGAAATAGTTCAGAAAAAGGTTTGAAATATGTTTCTTATTGTACCCGAAATGATGAAAACTATGTCTCCATGAACTTTAAAACTCATCAAATCAACGCTGAGGTATTAGAGACCTAGGCTTTATAAGGTAATTCATATTTTTATTGATCTGTACGTATAAACAAAATATTAATTTCACATGCCCAATAAGACCTACTCGACACATTTTATATTCCAAAGAGCAAAATTAATTACCTTGAAAATGTATTTATAAAAATAACCTGTAGCACATTTAGATTGCGTGCAGGCATCGGTTTATTTATTTAACACGCACCTATCAAAATTCATGGCTCACTTAAAAAAAATAGTTTTTTCTTGGGCATTAGCTATGTAAAAATTTCTAAACACTTTGTTTTGAAAAGTTTTATCCACTATGTACATTTGCTAGTTAATTTTATTTATTTGCTACTGATTTCGACACATCCTTTTCATTCACTAGCGTTCTTAAAACTAACTTAAATTTAACAAATACAGAGATTAGATATTATTGGGTGAGAGGAGTGGGAGTGGTGATTTGAAGGGGAGGAGGTGGTGAGAGGAGTCAAAATAACAAATAAACATGCTTAACAAAGGTGATTTTTAGGGTGCTCTTATTCTGTTCACTAAATTACTTTTTGATAATTTTTTTTTTATTTATTTCTAAAGTTTCTAAGGCGGACAATTTGAAATATGTATTGATATTTGAATGTTTCAACTTGGTTTTTTTCTTTATTGAAGTGTATGGGACGCCTCTCCCGGAATATTGTGACGTGGCACACTTGTGATTGAAATATTGTTTGTTATGTAACGGGCGGTCTGTAGAGAACTTGTTCGGCCACAGACCGCTCATACTTGATGAAATAAAAATGACAGAGCGAGATGATGTTGTGGGAGGGAGACGGTGATGTCGGGTAAACTTTCACGGCGCTGCTCGATGCAGATTTTTGTATCGATGGCGCCGTGAGAGTCCAACTAGGCGCCCGGCGTAGCGCCTAGTTGGCATTTGTATACAGGCCGAAAAAGAGCAACTCGTCAGTCATCCAGCCTTCCAAACTACATAACTTACCGCATCGACCGCACCCACACCCCTGGCGGTGGCACCGCAATCATTGTTAAATATTCCATCGACCACTGTTTTGTAAATTGCCCCACCTCAGAAAATATTAAAACCACCGGTATCGTCATCAACACTCTAAATAATGGTCCAATTAAACTCATTTCAGTTTATAGTCCCCCCAAAAGAAAACTAACTGCCCCGGACCTCGATAAACTCCTAGATAGCCCTTTACCTACATTAATAGCTGGCGACCTTAATGCAAATCATGGATCGTGGCACAGCCGAATGACTACCCCAAAGGGATTATTTCTTTCCAACTACGTCGCCGAAAAATACCTCATCGTAAACGCCCCCGATATTCCCACATTATTCCCCAAAAACGCGAACAATGATCCCGACGTCATAGACATCATCGTTATGAAAAATTGCCCTCTCCTCTACACCCTTCAAACAGTAAAAAAATTATCCTCAGACCACGATCCTGTTCTTTTGTTTCTCTCCGACGGCTCCCTTCCCTCAATACCATCTCACAGATCCACTCACAAAAAAATTCTATGGCAAAAAATCCCCAAACTCCTAGAATCAGTAAAAATTCAAACATCAATAAATAACGAAGAAAGCCTAAACTTTCACAAAAAATTTCACTAACGACATAAACTCAGCCGTAGACCTTGCCACCGTCGAAGTCGCGAATGATAAACTCCGCCCCGACCTACCCGCAGAACTGAAAGAACTAATTAGAAAAAAAAACTTCGCCCGAAAAGAATGGCAAAGATTATCAAACCCGATCGATCGCATTCGCATGAATCGCCTCGCACACCAGGTCAAAGTAGAACTTCAAAAATACAGAGACGAACAGTGGCATGACTTTATCTCCACTCTCGACGACGACAAAACAGCCTTCTGGAAACTGTCAAAATCCCTCAGAAAACCCCCCACGAGAATATGTCCCCTTACGGGCCCAAAAGGCACAGTATACTCCTCCAGAGACAAAGCCGAGACTTTTGCAGACAGCCTCGAAGAACAATTCTCCCCATCCACGACCTACGACGACCCTCAATTCGTTTCAACCGTCGACTCAAAAGTCTCTTCTATTTTGGCAGAAATCCCAACCGACAATCCAATCCCCTTCACAACCCCTCAGGAAATCACTAAAATCATAAAATCACTTAAAATTAAAAAAATCACCCGGTTCCAACTTAATCTCAAACAAAATATTAAAATGCCTTCTCACAAAAGCCATTTGCGCTTTCACAGCCATCAGCAACGCGTCTTTTAGACTCCGTTTATTCCCACAAGACTACAAAATCGCAGACGTTATTCTCATCCCCAAACCTGGTAAAGACCCCCTTCAGGCCCAAAACCACAGACCAATCAGCCTCCTTCCCAGTGCAGGAAAAATACTTGAAAAACTTATCCTCACCAGACTCAAAAAAATAGTCGACGAACTTAAACTCATCCCTGATTTCCAACACGGCTTTAGATCGGGCCATTCCACTCTCCACCAACTTCTGCAGGTGGTTGAACAAATAACAAACGGTTTCAATTGTCGCCAACACACAGTAGTCCTCTCCCTAGACGTCTGTAAAGCATTCGACAAAGTCTGGCACAGAGGTCTCATTTATAAAATGTACCTCCTCGGTATCCCCCTGACAATGATTCAACTCACAGCAAATTTTATTAAAGACCGTAAATATAAATTTAAATTAGATAGAATTTTTTCCACCGTGAGATTGCTAAGAGCCGGTATCCCTCAAGGCTCTATTCTCTCGCCAGCACTCTTCAACATATACCTAAGCGATATCCCCCGCCCCAGTATCCACAACTATCGCAAAAAAAAAAAGAAAAATAGGTAAATTTGCAGATAACACTGAAGTCATGTCGACTGCAGTAAGCGAAAAAACCGCAGCACGACGCGTCCAAGCCCACGCCTCAGAACTAGAATCATTTTTCAAAAAATGGCGAATTAGCATAAATCCCTCCAAAAGCGGCACTTGTGTTTTGTCCCGTAGACGTCCTAAAAGACCAGCCAACATCCACCTATTCGGAGAAAACGTCCCTAGGAAAAAAAAAATTAAGTACCTCGGAATCACCCTTGAGTAAGATTAACCTGGAAAAAACATATCACTGAAACCCTAAACTCAGCCAATAAAACTCTTGCAGCCCTTTACCCCATGTTATGCAAAAGAAACCAGAAATTATCTACAAGAAATAAACTCTTAATATACAAATCCACGATAAGACCGAAATTAACTTACGCAAGCCCAATCTGGGCACACGCCTCAACAAACCAATTAAAAAGACTACAAACTTTCCAAAACAAAGCGATTCGCATAGCCCTGGGTGCCCCCAAGTGGATGAGGGTATCCCAGCTCCACCGAGATTCGGAAATCCCCCTCCTTAAACACCACTTCCCACGTCTCGCGGAATCTTTTTATTCGAGTATTCCCACCCATGAAAACGGGTCTATCAACTGTCTCGCACAGTACGATGTAAATATTAAAACCACTTATAAAAAACCGAAACAAATTTTACGTAAAGTTTTAAATATCCCCTAACTGCAGCCATGTACCATTGCAAAATCAAAAAAAATAATTTAAAAATTAAATCTATATCCAACAACCATAATTTAAACTCATGATGAAAGAGAAAGGGGCCGCTTTGGCCCGGAGCTCTGTTAGCCATTATTTCAAAAAGACAAAGTCATCCAGCGACGCTTGAACCGACATCACCTCTGCTCCACCGACCGCTCTACCTCACTCTTCTCGAAAACCGACCTGCCTTCTTCTTCTCTGACTCCCCGCTGACCCTTGGACTATCCCCCGGACTACCAACGCTCACGGAACCAGACCCTCGCTTCATCACGGACAAGGCATATAGAGCAGCATCCGAGTTTGCACAAAAGTGTGTATTGTGCAAACGGATGTGTACAGCCGCAGGAGTTTTTGCACAAAAAGGAATTTTGTGCAGAAGCAAAAAAAAAATCTTTGTCGTTTCCTCCTTGCAAAAGGAATGACAAGACGCCACCCCCTCCCCTCCAGCCCGCTTCGTAGATTGGGATCAGCCGGCCTCTACAATTTGCTTGTGTGCCAGAATACGTCTGGTACATGAAGCTTTGGCCAATCTCTAATAAATGATTAGCAACCTCGGAATAGTTATCATTTCGTAAACAGGGTTCATGTTCCCTGATTCTAGTTTTAAAATTTCTACTAGTTATACCTACATACTGTGCATCACATTTATTACCTGCTACAGTGTATATTCCGTTTTTAACTCATTTATTAAAAATATCCTTGTTGTTAATTAATTTTTTTAGACTTGGAATTAGTGCAGAAAGCTGGAGAAACATGATCTGGTAATACGCGGGATATTTTTAAAGATAAGTCGCCTGCATAGAGAAGTTTTTTATGCATTTTGTTGTAACTAGATTGGCTGTTATTATTTCCACTATAAATGTACTTTTTGGGGAATTTTTTGCTAGTTTCATAATTCAGGTTTATATCCATTGTTGACGGGTATTTGTTTCATAATGTTAATTTCGTTTTTATAATTTTCTTTGCTTAAAAGGACATTAGTAGCTCGATGTATCGGACTTAAAGGAGGCTAGACAATTAATGAAGTGAAGTAGATATTATAACATAGTCAGTATGTGTAGGTTTTCTATAGATATTAAAGACACATTTATTATTATATATATTGTTAATAAAGTTTAAAAAGTTTGAAATATTTTTTTTTTGGAGAAATACATTTGTATATGTCAATTATTATATCCGAATTACGAATGCCAAAAGACTGAAGGAAGATCTATCCTTAAAAAAAATGTCTAAGAAAAAGATTAAAAATGAATCTTTGAACACGTACAGTGGTGGCCGAGTTCCCAGAAAGGTGGCACGGTCAAGTGAATCAAATCAACGAAAAAAAAAATCTGCGAGGAAATGCACACGTTTTGTTGGCTGGACAGTGTTGTTTTCAATAAAAATGTTTATCTTTATCTTGTATCTATTTTAACGGTTAAAATGTTAATTTGGCTTTTCAATCTATTCTTCTATTGTCGAAACACATTAATAACTGAAATAGTTGGTAGTCGAAACATGTTAATAATCGAGTCATTTTTACAGTTGAAACTGTACGTGATAGAAACAAGGGAGATGGGATATGAACCATCACCAATTAATTTGAAATCACGTGTCGCCAACGTCGTTCACCTATACTACTGCAAATCGATTTCTAATGTTTCTACCTACACACAAAACGCATAGCTTTCTTTTTATATTTCATTTATTTATTGAATAACCCACCGAACTAGTATTATGGTTTTAGAACACAATGGTAATAATAATAATAGAAATAATAACAAAAATAATAATAATAATGATTGTAGTTAACAATAACTAATATTCTACATCTCTACTAATATTATTTGTGCAGCTGGTGGTAGGCAAGTCCGGATATGTCAAGTTGGAAAACAGCAATATCTGAAGTTATCTGCTTCTCCAAGTCCAGTCCTCTTCGTATTGTACTCATATCCTTCAACTTACCGCTGCTATTGGCTCCGCCGCTTTGATAGTTCGTGCAGTTTTGTCGTAGCTCAGTGATAGCGGCACAGTGCCATGCAACACACCCCTTCGTTTCTTATTATCTATGTATGAAACATTTTAGGTAAGCTGAGCAAAGTTGGTAGTGTACAAGTCAATGTATCGCCCCACACTTACTTATGGTCACCAGATCTGGACCTTGAACAAGCGAACACGCTCCGTGGTCCAAGCTGCCGAAAAGAGATTTTTGAGTGGCAGGAGTTACAAAATGGGATCGACTAAGAAGCTCGATGACCGAGAGGAGCACTTCGAAGCACTACTCTTCATACAAAAGTCGCAACTAAGATAACTTGGGCACGTATTAAGAATGCCGGAAGATTCTAAATGCTATTCGGGAGGGAAGACGTCCAGTAGACCGCCCCAGATACAGGAGGGAAGAGCAACTTTAGAGGCTGTGCGAGGAGAGGCTGGGCCTACTATAGACGGATGACGTTGACGTAGCGTAGGACAGGTACGATTGAAGGCACCTTGGCAATGCGATGGGTCCCCGACCCCGGACAAAAGTAAGAAGATGTATCTATGAAACATTTTGTGAGTCTAATTTGATATTTAAATTCAAACACAGAAGACGCCGCTCCTTATGGCTTCGAAATCAAACTGAGTGATTCTACAGAATACTCTTTTTGCGAGGGGTTCGGGGCTGCAAGCGGCTGGTATGAGGAACTTTTCTCTATTGGTTCCCAACCTCTGATTGGATACCACAACACTAATACCAGAAGAAGATGATGAAAATTCTATCTTACCAAATGGATCATTAACATGATAACAATCCAGAAATCTTCCATAAGATATTTATTTTGACATTGTCAATATCCCATTTTAGAAGCTTTTCTGTGAGGACTTTTGTAAAGGACCCTTATTCTCAAACAATATTGTCAATACCAATACATACCATTCATTGGATAACCAACACCTCTGCCATAGGTTACTTTAAGTGGTTCGCTACGTTTAGCGACTTAGCAGGGGTGTCTTGGTTTATGCAGTGAGGTTTATCCAGGTCTTGGGAGCGGATGCGTCTGCCCAACCAGCTAGATTTTTATCTACTCTTCATATCTTTTCATGAAATACTATCCACACAGCATCCCTAAAGATAAAGATTGAGGTTTATGTAAAAAAAAAAAAAATTCATCGATATCAAAGGACCTTGTTCAAGAATTTTCAATGACCTTATGGCCTTGTGCTGTATGTATTTCTGCTCGTTGCGACATGTCCGTTGTGATAGTGATGGTATCACAGTAGCAGTATGTTAGTGGTACAAGTAGTATGACAGTGCGACAGTGACAGTGTAGGAGCTGCAGGGCGACAGTCACCTTGCACGTGAAGTCTCGTCGGAGGAAACAACCGACTCAGTCATATAAAGTGGTTATTGCAGGGGCGTGCCGTTTATACTAAGCGAAAACTAATTGTATACTCTGATGTATTTATGTGTGGAAGCGAGGCATGGAACTGGCAGAGGAAGGATGAAAGTAGACTGAATGCTGTAGAAATGAATTATTATTCACTTATTACTATTTACTGATTATTACTTACTTATTATTATTTACTCACTACTTCTTGTTACCAAAAACATGGTCACCCTATGATTGTGGCTAATTGGAACACAGATACTTTATGATACTTATTTGGGTTACAGTGAAATGCAAGGCTAATGTGAGCTTAATGAGTAAGATTAAAAAAGGGACGCTTAGATGGTTTGAGCATGTAGAGCGAATGAAGGAAAAAAAGAGTGTAATGAGAATATATGGCGCGGAGTGAATGGAAAAAGAATGCGGGGAAGACATGGCACGATTAAGTAAACCAAATACTTGAGTCAAGGGTCAGAATAACAGGAGAGTATGAGACGATGTATGAATGTGAATGGAGCAAGGAGTGTGTGCCAAGACAGAGATGTATGACAGTCTATCCTCTCTGCCTACCTCTGCGGTGAAACTTCGTGATGGTTAGTTTGTTAGTATTAGAAAAATAATAAAAAAAAGTTGAAAAAAAAAGAATTTATTTTAATTTAACTAATAATTAAGGCAAGTAAAAATAATTTATTATTATTATTATTATATTGAATGACACCCAGGATGAGCGAGTAACTACATTACGTACTTTTAGCGATTCTCTAAGTAAACGATAACAGTGGCGTAGATTACGAGTAAATGTTTATTTTTTTTTTATTTGTTAAACTTATAATGATACTGCTTATGCAGTTTTAAAATAACAAAATAATTATTTATAATAGCGTATTTCAATTATAAGATATTGCAATTGATTTAGGCAAAAGTTACTTTTTTTTACAAAAAGTACTCACCTGAAAACAAATACTTTTCAAATTGTATTTAGATATTATTGAACCCTAATATTTGTAATTTCTTAAAAATATTGGTATTCACTTTGTGGCGACATTATTAATAAATTAATTTTAAAAAAATTGTAATCACCACTTTATTAATATATACATATCAACGTGTTTTTATTTTATCATTGTGTCTATACTTATTACGTTATTATTTTTTAGTATTCTGTATATTCCTGATGAGAGGACAGCTTGGTTTTCGAAACATGTTGATACGTGAATGTTGATATATATAAAGCGGTGATTACAATGTAATTTTTAATTCATTTTATAATATCTTGATTTCAATATTTGTAAAATAAAATTTAATGTTTAAATCATGACGTATTTTTAGTAAAAAAATAAAAACAAACGTTCCCCTGTTCCCTAATACCTCCTTTAATAGCAGTCTGTGCATCGATTAAAGAAGTGAAGACTCAATTTAATTTTCAATTCAATTCATTTTATATCTCACCCAAACCCGCATGAACTAAGGTTGCCCTCCCTAGAAAAGAAATGGAATTTACCAATTGCAAAGTCACTGCACGCCCCTGGTTAAAGTTACCGGTGGGATTAAACTGCAACGCATGCACGATCGTACAAGGAATAATAAACAGTGTGTGCGAATAAATTATAGAGGACTCATTAATTTTAAATAGAAGGTGTTCATTTCAAATAGGCTATATTCACTAGATACGACTATGAAAATTACATGTTTTACAATTACATACATCCATAAATATAGAAATACATAAATTGAACTTCCACAACTAAAGTCAAAATATGTCCCACTGGGTAAATTAACTTTTTTTTGCAGGCAATTCAGACATTCTGTTATAGTGCACATTTTTATGGTGAAATTGGGAGATAAGTAAGTAAAAATGCAATGTGTAGTTAAGTTTTCCAAAGGTACCATAATTCTAGTTTCTGCAGGGTGGCGAAAACTACCGTTATTAAATGTTTAATAACTTTTTAAATTTATGTAGATTTTTAATTTTTATTTCAGAATTTTGAGAAGAAAGCTCGGGGAATTTGAAATGGAACACTACACAACAGAACAGCGATCAATGAATGTTGAATTTTATTTTGAAAATCAACGGTCAATTGTTTAGACGCAGCGTGCTTATCGTCGTTTTTTTAATGTGCGTAGTGGACCTTCAGCACCAACAATAAACCGCCTGTTTGCAAATTTTCGACAACATGTTACAGTAAGACACCTTCCATGTACCGGAAGACCACGTACGGTCCACACGGAAGAAAATATCCAACGTGTTGTGGATAGTGTGCAGGACATTCCGGAAACATCAACAAGAAGACGTTCGGCACAACTGGGGCTATCGCGGAGGTCCGTTCAGAGGATTTTGGCCACATTGCACATGTTCCCGGATAAGGTTCAGATTATGCAAGAATTGAAGCCGATAGACTACCAACAACGGCTTGATTATGACAATGCATTTCAAACCATAACGGTAGTTTTGCGCCATCCTGCATATTGAAAAGAAAGATGAGTCCGCTAGAAAAATGATGTTCCGAGAAATTAGCCGTTGACATCCAGAGATGAGCCACATATGCACTTAGAGATAATTGTCTCTATTTATTAAGGCGATTAACTTCCTAAAAATCAAACGAAATCACGCACCCCTTATGCACGTGGCGACAAGGTTGAAATTCCCGCTTAACACCGGCCGCATGATTCGATTTACCCAAGAAACACATCACCAAAAAGCGTGTTTTATTTTATTTCGTAAAGGTCAGTCATAAATAATAAAAATATTCTAAAAAAACATAATTAGCCACAATGAACAATTCGACAATATCGGAAAAAGGGTTCGTAAGAAGGAGATTTTGCGCTTTAAACATTTCTTTAGGTCTGATACTTAATTTCTTTCTAGGCTTCTAAAAAGACTCACTAAAAAAATACCAGGTTAAACGAAAGGCAAGGCCTACTTGCAATATTTAATTAAATCATCTATGATATTTCTAGGCCATTAAACTCTCAAACCGAAAACACGTGATTTTGCATTACTTCCGATTGCATCACCTTACTACTTTTATTTTAAATATTGACACGGAAAAATGTCCTTCATTACAATTCTCAAATCTGACAAAAAACTAGAATGTAAAATCGGCCGCCCTGTAAAATTGACTAATGTTGACTGATAATAGATAATTTTTTTATTCATATGTTGTTAAAAATTGTAATATATCTATATATGCATACGAAATTAATAAATGTGGAAAATTTCATCAATTTAAATAAAATACACTTTTTTAAACACTATTCCTTAATGGGGTAAAGCCAATAAAAAAAAACTAAAAAAAAACACTATTACACTTTTTATTTTTGACTATGACCGGTTTCAGCCTGTGACGGCTGAAACTGGTCTGAAATCTTCAGTCTGGTACATTTAATTCTTAAACTATGGGTTATTTACAATATTGGGTATCAGGGGTAAAAAACCATGATTTTACTTAGATTATATTTTTTCAGTATTGTTACAGCAGGATTTTATAAAACTTGACTTACATGGTACATTGAATTTATTAATAATATTACCTTATATATCAATCTGGTTTTAAAAATCATTAAGTTGGAAATAAATCATTTGAGTGGAACAGCGTTTTTTAGTGTATTTCATTTGATCACTGGCTAATGCGTACCCGGCCTTGCTCGGGTACAATAATTGATTTGACAGCGAAAGTGTCTATCTCCAAATAAAGAAAGAGTCATTTGAATATTTCATTTCAATCCAAACGCTTATTTTTTCAAAACATATCTAAATCATAAAGTTCTTAAGTAGGTACCTACTCGCGTTTTCCATTTTGAAAATATTCTACTCAAAAAACCTTTTTCTTTTGAATATTCAATCTGTGGCTAACCAGAGAGTTATATCTATTGGCTAACCTAAATAGAACATGGCGGTTTAAATGTTTTTCATACTAATTTTAAAACGTTATAGCAAGAGTTTTACATATTGGATTTTATTCAAACTACTTTCCAAACTTTCCCGGCACCAATTAGAACAAACTGCACTATTTTCAACAAATTCGGTCGAGTAATTTTCGAGAAAATCGAAGACAAAGAAACAAACTTACGTTGATTTTTATTTAATCATTATAATGGAATTCCACCATGTATTAACAGTTGCAAAAATAGAATTATTTGTCAATTTTCGTTATCCTAGTTTGACATATTTTGACTTAAGGCAGTGTAGTCGTGGATGTGCGATATGTTATACTACTTTATTTAATTTACGTAAGATGTCTCACAGGATAAACAAAAAACTTTCGTAAAAATAGTAAGTATAAAATTTCTCTGAAAATGACGAAATCTCCGACCACGTCTAATTACCGTTGCCCTTGAGAAAAGAAATTTGTAGCCGTAGTTTTTTAACCGTTTATTGGGAACTGGTTGTGAATGAATTAAAGAAACATGCTGTAGGCCCATAAAATGTACAATCGTGTGTCAAGTAACGACACAAGTAACGTGTGGGTAATAACACATTGTTAAATGTATCGATTTTAAATAAATACTAGCCCACAGCTTTACAGAAATTCAATAAAAATCACAGTGGGACTCGTATCATTAATTATTAATTGTTTTTGTTTTTGTTTTTGTTTAATTCGTAGAACTCCTTTAATTTTAATTTTTTTTTAAATTAATGGAAATCAAATTTAATAATGCTGTTATTAATTTTTATTATTGTGACAGCTGTTTCGGCGTTTAAGGCCATTTTCAAAGTGTGTTCTCTCACAACTTATTGTTATAATCTATATTTATTTGTCTATGCTTATACATATGTCATTATTTTATTAAATATTTTATTTAAATGTGTTTTGTATCCTGACGAAGGAACCATCGATTTCGAAACATGTAGATATTTATTTATTGAAATATTGTTTTAAACAAAATGTTACATACATTTTTTAAATTTTTTAAAAATTTAATGTTAATCAAATTTAATAATGTTATTATTAAGTTCTCAAGTATCTTTAGTTTTTATTATTGTGACAGCTGTTTCGGCGATTAAGACCATTTTCAAACTACCGGGCAGAAACAGAAACAGTTTTGATTTTTCTCACACTTTTTCCGGAACCTTTTTTGTTTATTGAACGATTGAGAATCTGTAAAAAAAAAACAATACGGCGTAACTTGTTTTTTTTTTAATACTTAAGTTAATGCATTTTTCAAATCTATATAGCCCATAATGGAATTTAGTGAACCCGGAGTTTATTTGTAACTTTTGCTGTTTCAAATATCATAATCATACAGATCTTTTGCTTAATAATTGTGAATACCTTGGCATTGAGCAATTGAAATTGTTTATCGTCTTCTGCAAAGGCTGTCAATTTTTAGTTGCCGTGTGGTCAAAATGGATGATGGCGGTCGTAAGTGTTTTATCACCATTACTTGAGACTTGTTTCACAATTATTTTCAGTATTTTTATCATACGTAGAGTACTGAATATTATAGTAATAAATCTATTGGGATTACATTAATATACCTATTTATGTAATACATCATAAGAGGAACGGCTGCGCTGCCTGTTTCATACGTAACTTAATTTTGGATTTGAGGCCAAAATGACTGATTGATATATTTTTTTAAATTAAATTTTAGTAAATATCTAGTACGTATGAAAAATATTTGATTTATTTTTGTTTTAAATGATGAAGTATATGTCGTGATTTTTTTTTTTCATAATTTTAGAGGGAACTTAGAAAATTATTTTCGGGTATATCGTTTTGTTTTTTTTTAAATATATCGTATTTGATTACGTAAATAAAATATAAAAAAGAAACATTTAAAAAAAAAAGTTTTTTCGGGTTGATATTTTAAATTAGATATCTAAAATCACGAAAAATCAATTCCTTAATGGCCTATACTTCATAATGTGAAACAGAAATAAAGAAAATACTTCTCAAACGTACTAGATATTTACTAAATCTTCAATTAAAAAAAATGATCATTTGGTTTAGGTGAGTATTTTGACCTCAAATAAAAAATTAAGTTTTGTGTGAAACAGGCCGCACAGCCGTTCCTCACAAGGGCTATAAATGAACAATTAATAGAACATATCAATTTAGGTAGAAAAATGTAACATTTAAAAAATATTTATACCCTTTTTGTAATAAATTAATTCGATGTTCAGTTTAAAAAGACACACCCAGTGCCACGATAATGTGCAGCTCATATATCCTACTTTAACTCTAGTGTTGCCTCCCTGCAAACCAGGCACTGAGAATCGTTCAGTCGTTGTTCTTTAACTGTATGATACAGACGTGTAATGTAATGTATTCGTATGTTCCTATACAATCAAATTGTTTCTATAGTCAAGTGTTAAACATGTGCGGAAAAATTGCTTAAGTCAAAAATAACAAAAATAATATATTTGTTGAAATAATTTTACATGATCTACGTGTAGCAATTTTGTTCTGAATAATATAAGATAATTATTTATTTTATAACAGTTAGAGTTAAAATCATATCATTTTTAGTTTCGCCTTCAATTTTTAATAAAGAAAATTACGTGTAATACAGAATTACATTTTCTACAAAATAGTAATTTATAATTTAATTCGAAGTAATCTCATTAAATAAATTTCACATATAGAATTTTCTTCCCGCTCTATCAGCGCGGTAATATTTAAATAGTCGACGAAAAACGTATTTTATTGAATGAAAAGATTTAGAACAAACAACGTGAGGTTCAGAAAATTTATGTGTTATATTAACTAATTAAAAAAATTTATTTGCTGTTAAAAAAAAAATAATCTAAGCATCGAATTAAATATGAATACGTACAAAAAACACATTTTATTTGGATAATAGAACGATTTATAAGAGAATGTTCTAATTTTGAAATGACGGTTTGATTTTAAACTAGTTTTATGTGTCAGTAAAGTTGCTTTTCGATGTTATTTTTCATTTATATATTTTTTATATTGTAAGAGTTAATCAGAAAAAGTCGCTAGATTATCAGTTTAAAAAATATAAAAAAGGGATTGATTAAAAAAAATGTATAATCAGTGATCTTTATGCATTTGACATTGAAAAAATTTAACACGTTAACGTAGGCTCAATGTATCTAAATGAATTACAATTGACATAATACGAGTATGTTACGTCAAAGTTTCATCAGACGGGCGCACATTTGTAATAAAATTGCATTTTTTTAAATTTTATTGGAACTTAATGACTTAACCGGATTATGTTCAGTTGAAAAATACCACCTTCATTAAAAATATATAATTTTTTTCGACACATCGTAATCTTCTTCATATGTAAAAAATGTTTTGAAGTTAAAAATTATATGGGTGAATAAAGTGCAATATCTCTTGATAATGTGAGTATAAAATATTTATTTAAAATTGTTTTTTTTTTCATGTAATAAATATCTGTCAAGGCTTCAAGGGTGCTTGACTTCGTATGACACGTGTATGATTTTTTTTTAAATTGTATTATTTGTTATTATGTTTACCTTCTAATGACCGATTATTATTTCACTTATTGATGTGATATTTTTTTCACAACACCTTTATCAATATATGTAAAAAAAAAATTTATTGACAATAGTTATTTTAGTACATCTAATTGGATTTTTTACATTTATTGTTATCGTTTAACGCATATGTTTTTTTTTACGTGCATCTATATTTCGTCCCCATGGAATAACAAGGTTCCATCTGACACAGCAATGTCATGCGATAATGTGCTCTATGGAAGGTAACTTAAAGGCTCAT
The DNA here is from genome assembly GCA_022606495.2 of Halesus radiatus. Lineage (NCBI taxonomy): Eukaryota > Metazoa > Arthropoda > Insecta > Trichoptera > Limnephilidae > Halesus > Halesus radiatus. Next base: position 64,999 of record JAHDVE020011770.1, read on the forward strand.
TATCGCCCTAAGGTCAGATGGAACCTTGTTATTCCAAGTGGTCGATTTGTAGACCATGAAATCATAGACTGTGGCATAGTCAATTTCCTATGACTGTTTTAAAGAGACTTTCAAATTGAACTCTAGGTTCAGAGTCACGGAACTTACCGCTCTGCATCGAAGGTGGGAAATATTAATAAAAAAATAATATATAAATATACATCTTCTTCCCCTTGTCCGACTCGGGTCGGGGACCCAACGCATCGACAATGAGCTTCCAGGCGTCCCTGTTCTGTGTTACGTTTACGCCATCCGTCCATAGTAGGTCCAGCCTTTCTTCGCACAGCCTCTGGAGTTGTTGCGGCCCACTGGACTTCTTCCCTCTGGAATAGCAATCAGAATTTTCGGTGAAATTCGATCTTCTGGCATTCTTAACACGTGCCAAAGCTACCTCAGTTGCGACTTTTATATGAAGATATGTGTACGAATCGTATTATAAAATTTTTATTTACAGTACCAGGGAACATTTCTCCCTCTTTCTGTGGCTACTGTGGTTAGAGGTGCATAAATGTGGAGATAATCTTCTCTACCCACTGAGCGGGCTGCCTATTGCTACTGTAGGGCTTTTATTTATTTTTATTTCAAAGAATTGTAAACTATGTTTTATGTGCTAGCAGCTAGATATATATCTAATACGAATATAACCGGTCAGTGACTGAGTTGGCATCGCATCTCGGTCCCTCCCAGGTGTCGTGAGTTGAATTCCTCGGCCGGTCAAATCCTCCAACGCGACACAAGCAACAAGGAGATTTTAAAATATTGTTAGGTTATTTATAACCCGGAAACGTTTGAATTTCTTAAAAAAAAAAGAAATATATATACATACATAAAGTTATTCGTCCCGTTATGTCCAAAATATTTGCGTCACGAGATGACTATGTTATGTTTATGTAAATTGTAAGTGACAATGGAGGATGCAAGGTAAAATAAAATTGTACTGTAAATTAGTGATGTGGAAATAGATATCAATGTTGTTTGCAAAACATATTTGGTATGCTACTTTTGGTAAATTAATTAGTGTCTCAAATAATACGTTTTAAAATAAGGAGCTGTGGGAATGTGATGCGCAAAAAAGTGTTTTCTGTTTTACAAACATTTAGCACTTCAAAAGATTCATTTAGCCGCCCACTTCAAATTGACATTTGCTATTATATATACATGGTATCCGGAAACTAGTGGTACAAGCGGAAAACTCGTGAATCTGCATCACATTTGAAGTCGATTTTGTGGTATAAGTTTGTTTGATTTGAGAATCGCTTTCGAAGAAATGGAGTCCGAAGCTAGAATTTAAGACAAATCTTTTTTTAAATTGTCGCTACGGGTTTGCTAGCAGCTGTTTATTTTATATTAAAATGCGTCGAAACATAACACCCAGCTGTAAATATTTTTTTACCCTTTAGATACCGACGTGGATTCTAGATTCACCAGTTTTCCGCTTGTACTACTTGTGTCCAGACACCGTTTTTACGAGAAGAACTGAAAAGGTTTAATTCGTTTTATTCCAGTAGACACTAAGATATAAAAAAGAAAAAAATATAATGTAAAAACAAGTCATTATTTACTTTGCGTCTTTGTTTAAGGTACATCGTGAATGTATTAAAAAACGGTTTCATTTTTTTTAATTGTGCAGTGTTATGATGTTAAGTAAGAAGAAAACACGAAATTGAAGATAAGAGGAAGGTATGTGAGTATCTGACAATTCAGATATAGTCACTAAATATAGCCAAAGCCATTTCAAACAACGAAGTTTTGAATGGTGGTATCACAACAAGACGATAGGTAGTAAAATGAATTTTTTTTATTATTAAAAAACCTTTGTAACTTTTTTCCACTTATTTATTTTCGACCGGACCGGTTTCACCCTATCACGGGCATCCTCAGACTGGTACAATGAATACTAAATCTATGGTATATATAGTATGGATGTCGGGAGTGAGTTCCCTGCTTTTCTAATGTTGTTTTTATTGTTTGAAAAATTTATTTTATTGCTGACGGAACTGTTTATTGTGTTTTTAAAAACTATTTTCGGGATGGTTTATTACCCTCTGGAAGACGGATAAACCATCCCGAAAGTAGTTTTTAAAAACAACTCTCAAATCGAAACACGAAACCGAAAAGACACAGATAAGAAAAATACGACGATAGCAGCTGGGATTCGAGCCTGCGCTTTATGCCAACTGAGCTTCGTCTACCCCTATCCATCGCGTCATTTTTTATCGGTATCATACTTCGACTTCTAAGAACTGTTAATATCATTTTTAATTTTTGTGAATTCAATAGCACTTATATATTCGTTAATTTTGAACATGCAAATTCTTAGTTCAACGAGTACATACTTCAGCCACGCATATCGTCGAAATTATTATATTTTTGACGTAGTACGGTCTGCATTCATTTCAACATTCAATGATGATTAATTGAACAATTTTCGATCATCAAATACTGATGAACAACCAAAACTCGTCTGAAAAGTGACTCAAACAAAAATAATACGCATGTACGTAGGTTCATTCACCTACTATATAATTATTGCGTAACGTTTCGTCGAAGATAGGGAATTACCTGTTACGTAATGAACGTAGACCTTATTATTTGAACTTGATAAAAAACCGGTTGTCCTAAACGCGGTCTATCGGTTTTGTACCTTCTAATTGCATTTATCCCGTTTGAGGCGCTGTTTTGTATCGAGTGATGTCTTTTACCCTTTCAGCTTTATATTTTGTAATATTATTCTTAAAAGATGAGCTGTGGCGTCATAAAATAAGTACAGTAATATCATCTCTCCAGATGAAAAGTTTGTTATATTCATTTCAAATCAAATCAAACGGCCTCCATGGTCGAGGGGTAAGGCTCTCGACTACGAATATGAAAGTCGCGGGTTCAAATCCCGGCGTGCGCAAGTAAATTTTATTTAATTAATTTGTGCCGTTTCACAATTAATTCATTTAAAAATAATATAAAGTATACTTGCGCACGTTCCAGAGTGGAAGATACTTCACCCTGGTGAAAGACCACTATTTAAAATTGAAAGGTTGCTTGAAATGGCTTTTAGCCGTGTTTGGTAACCAGATCTGAATAGCCAGGTATTTCACCATTTTCCTCTTCCCCTTCTCCTTCCCCTCCCCAATACGTTCAGCCTCACAACATTCCCCAATTGGGGATGCCATAGTCTCACTGGCTCCAGACGGTTGGGAGCAGTTTGGATCTCTTCTGCGGTATTCATATAAAAAAAAAATATTATTAAAAAAACGATAAAACATCTCGAACGGTGGTCTCTGGCATCATGCTATTCTCACAGATTTTTCTGTTTGTTTTTTATAGTGAACGGTCAGCACCCAAAAATATACACTTTGCAGGTTGCTAACTCAAGAAATACTACGAATTTTTATTTGTTAATTCTATACGGGTAATTATAAAAACGTATTAGGTTTCAAAAGATTGTAATATTTTAAATTCTATATGAAATACGTACTAGAATATTAGATAAAACGATTAAAATTTCCGTCACTGGTTTTCAAACTATTCCAATTTTTAGAAATTATGGGATGTATTTCATAGAATTCAAAGATTATAGTTTGAGGATATCTGTCTTCTGAAACCTTATACATTTTCCAATCTACCCCGTATAGAATTAACAGAAAAATGTTTGTCGTATTGCTTGAGTTAGCAAGCCGCAAAGTGATGTTTAGGGCCATTTTTGAGTGCTGGCCCTTAATTGGTATTTTCAAATAGATTCTGATACAAATTATCAGAATCTTTAAATTTAAAAAATATATATTATTTAACTGTGAAAAAGAATCTTAATAAAAGTGCTTCTTGACGAAACCGGGTAGTAACTTTACTAAAAATACATGCATAATGCACATCCTCTTAAGGTAGTTTTTCGTTCAATTTTTTTGTTTTTATATTATATATATATATATTTTTCAATCTCTTACATTGAGTTTATTTTAGTTTTTTTTTTATAACAAACCCAAAAAAACTGTAGCACGGTTTGCGTTAGGTCGTTTCAATAATAATACAATTATAAAGAAAAATTTATTGTGTTGCGTGCAATGAGATAATTATAAATAAGTAAAAACAGTAAAAAATATGGGTAATATGGCCGCTTTCGCCATTAAACCGAGGTTGAGAAACGGTACCAGTGGGCGCGATAATTTTCTTTTGAAACCAGTATGTTGATGCGATTGTAAAAATGTTATTTCTCAATCACCTTGATTACTATGTTATATATATATATACAATATAGACCAATATATATGTATATATATTGCACACTGAGAATTTAACTGTAAAAACTTACTTAAAAATGACAGTTTTTTATTCACACAAATAATTGTTTTAAGCAGACAAAAGCTATTTGCATATTCGTCAAATGTATTCACTTGTGGCTTGTCATAATTATAATATAAACCTATAAATTCGTTTTGAACTACTTTAATTTAATGTAATAATCTCCATCGGATTCGGAAGCACCCTTATAAAATAATTTATTTGATTAAACGCTCATCTGGACTTTTATATGGATTTTTGAACATAATATAAAGAGCTATCGAAAATTACAAGTTCATAGAGATTCTAAACTATAAAGTAATGAATAATCTTTTTCAAACGTTTAACAGTGACATAAAATAGAAAACTAAAACAATATTATTACACAAATCATTAACGCTACATTATCCAAGCTTTGCAGGATTCTTTAAAGAGTTGCTATAAATGACGCTTTAGTGTATAAATTGAGTCAGCAAATACTTAAACAACACCTCCAAACCTGTTGCCCAGATCATGCATCCCATTGAATCAGGCTGGATAGTTGATTGTGTAAGCGTTGCAGAAAAGGGTTACAGTTTGTCTTGTGTTTCTCGTCGGTATATTTAATTTGATATTGGCGAGGATGGAATGGCTGTCTATTAGATTGTTAATGATTCTATAAAATACAACTATGTCTGACATAATTCTCCTGTCAGACAGCGTAATCAGATGAAATCGATTCATCAAATGATATACGTGAATATTTAGATGTTGGAGTAGGTATATTATTACTCTAAGAGTGGGAACCGGTCAAAGAGGAAGGGGTAGTTAAGGTTTTTTTCGGAAGAATAATACAATATATAAAAGAGGACTTTACGTTAAATTTATTTGGATATTCAATGTCCTAGAAATATTATTAGGTGATTTTATGATTTCCAATGCTTCTATATTATCTAATTTTTTGCTTTTATTATTACTGTGAAGATTTTGAACACCTGTATCTATATTAAAAAATATGATCGATTGAAATGAGATGATTGGCAAATTCTGAAAAAATTATTGCTATTCAAACATCTTAAGTGCTCCTTGATTTTGATATATTCCTGACGAGGGGAGGATACTTCCGAAACCGGTCGAGATTATTACATTAAATTACAGTGGTTCGAAACAAATTTATTCGTTTATATTAAATGATATTTGCTAAAAAATGTAAGTAAGAATAAAATACAGGAGACTATCATAAATTACATTGTTAGTTAAGAAAGCAAAGTTAAAATAATTAGTCAATTTTAAACTAAGAAAATCAGGTTTATTAATTTTTTAATTAGAGGAAATCCAGAAGAATACCTATCTGGATTTTATTTAATTAAAAGCTTCAAATATCCCATTAAATTTAATCAGTAAAATATTAATTGTACACAATATTGATTGGTCTAGTTTCTGTTGCTTGATGAAACTATCATTAAAGACCCTCCTTCCTAAATCGCTGCTAATTTATCGTTAATTATACATCTAATAAATGTATGCAACTAGAAGATATTTATGTATTCATATGTATAGATTAACAAGTAACAGATTTAAATTAAATTCTACCCTTTTCGCAAATATTCACAAATTTCAATGGTGACGGGTTTTAAATCGGTTTCACCGATTGTTGAAATCATTTGACTGAAAAATCAGTTCAAGTTAATCGTTACAAAAAGTTCCCACATTTTGTTGTGGAAAAGATATCATTAAAAAAAAAACTGTCCGACAAAACTAAACTATTACAATCCGGTATTGTGAAAAGTTAATTTTTCCTACAAATTCGAAAGTAAGATGAAATTTGTAATAAACCGTTAATTAACGAGAAAAGAATTCCAGAAATGTGTGGTTTTGCGATTCATAATTATGAATCGCAAAACCACACATTTCTGGAATTCTGCTGGAAGAAAATTATTCAAACAACATTTTTTCACAGAAAACATTATATATTTTTTATTGTAGATTTAAACTTGTTTCTGATTGAACAGGAATTATAACAGCGTTACTTCCTGATCATTCTTTATGGTAGTTATTTTGTAATTGTCTCTAATAGATGTATTTATAAATAACTTAATTATGTGAGAGCAACTTTGTGAAGGTAACATTTTTTAAATTGCAAAACCTTAATGCGTAAGTAATTCCCGTCAGTCCTCTAACGGGTTTAAATAACTAGTTTGATGCATTGATTTATAGTTTGAATAGTTTGCTGTATCTTCTAGCATAAGAATAAACTAGAAGAAAATACTAGCCGTTTAGAAAAAAAAAAGTTAGTTAACGCGATACCAATAAAATTTCTGATTTTTAATTGACAAACTGTATTCGTTTTGTTTCTACAGCATTTAGGTTTTTGGTTTTCAAATAAATTACGAATAAAATATAATAATATAATGATTAAATAAAAGACACTTTTTCAACCCCTATTCCACTTTTATTTTTGACCGTGAACGGTTTCAGCCTGCGACGGCTATCTTCAGACTGGTGCAATTAATTCTTTAACTATGGTACCGTGTAATTAAAGTTTTTTTTTTAAATAGATAGTAACAATAAAAGTACGAGTGTATAATTATTTCCAGAAGTGGCACTAATTTTCAAATGGCAAAAAATTTAAAAGTTCGCATTAAATTTAATTGTGATGAAACCATTGTAAATATATCATAATGCTGGTAGTAACCCAATATAGTCACAGGTCACATGTACTTACTTATCTAGAGCTAAATATTTAACCATCCTACCTTGAATAAGGTAAATTTGTTGTACGTAGTTATTACAAGGAACCACTTCTAAATCATATAATCTAGATAAACTCACGTAGAGTAATAATAATAAAATGGATTATTTCTATAGCGCCGTTTTCGTGAGAAAATCACCTCAAGGGCGCTTAGAGTAGTTTTAATTAAAGGTCTAGCAAACAGTTCAAGCATATGCAAACAACAATTTGTCATTTCAATCTACGTTTAAATATAACCTTACATAATTTAATTGGTTCTTATCTTAATTGATCTATCTTATTAAAATAACAGGGTTTTGTAAGTTAATAGGTTTTGCTATCTGGGTTCATCTGAGAACAATTGAAAAATGTGATATAAACACTATTGAGTCATATTACGATAATTAAATACTGCAATATGATTTTTTTAATCATTGAATATAAAAAAAGAGTCAAACAGATATCTCATATAAATCAATAATTATTTATACATTAATTTTTAAGTGATTTCCAAGTTGTCTGTATTAAGAGGAACGGCTGCGGTGCCTATTTCATAAAAAACTGAATTTAGGATTGGAGGCCAAAATACCCATCCAAACTGAATAATCTATTTTTTTTTAAATTAATGGTTTAGTAAAATATAGTACGGATTACAATTATTTTATTTATTTTTGTTTTACCTTATGAAATATCGGCCATTAAAGAAATTGATTTTTTGAGGATTCTTCCACAATTTTTTAAGGGCTAATGGTGATAAAAAAAAAGTTTTAACCCATCTGCTTTGAAAATATAATGAAACATAAAATTAATTCTATTCTTAAAATATTAAAATAAGCATTATGGTGGACTTTATTTCATGGCGTAAAACAAAAATAAATAAAATACGTCTAATCGATACTTGATATTTACTATACTTTTTGATGAAAAAAAAGATCATCAGGTTTATTTAAGTATTATCTCCTCAAATCCAAAATTTAGTTTTGTATGAAACAGACCGCACATCCGTTCCTTTTAATATTTAACACTATCAAAGGAGCGTGTGTTGGGTTTATTGTATAACCATTAAAACAGCTTATGATTAAATTTCCCAATATAAATTAGAACAGGAGACAAATAAAATGATCTAAATCCTGAATAAACAGAGTTAATCTAATCTAGCCGAACAACAGGAAGAGAATACATTTATTAATGAAAATCGGCGATTATACAAGATATATAGATGGGAGTACCATCGCTGTAATTCACGTGTTCGATGACTGTCGAAACAAGAATTATTAATGGCCAGTTCAGCAGGTAGCTACACTATCTAAAAATATTATAAATAAATTCGGGTAGAATATTGTAATATGATAAAAAAAACAGCAGCCAAAATTATATGGGAATGAATTGAAGCTCTTAGAAATCGAAGTATGATACCGATAAAAATGACGGGACAGATTGCGGTAGCCGTAGCTAAGTGGATTTGGGCGCAAGGTCCCGGATAGACCATGAGATCCCGGGTTCGAGTCCCGGCTGCTGCCGTTATCTTTTTCTTTTTCTGTATCTTTTCGGTTTCATTTTTCATTTTGAGTGTAGTTAATGATTAAAAAAATAATAATGAAACTATGTTCAATGGGACTCGATGAATTTACACTAGCTTATTATATTCTTAAAGGCTTGATTTTAACAAGTGAAGTACTAAAGAGAGTAAATAATAATTTTAAAAATATATTTTATAAAGTTCTTAAAAATCATTATAAAGCATTAAAAATCATTATAAATCATTACAAAAATCATATCAGCTAAATATCAGTAAAATATAAAAAAGGGAAACGTGCAATGATATTTATTTTTTAGAATTTGTTAATTAAACAAAGTAATCGTGATTATAACAGGTATAAAATTATAGTCAAATTAAAAATGCATTAAAAGCGTTTTTATAAGAATGATAACTTGATAACCTTTATGGTTTGAATGCAATCTCACCTATACAATGTAATATTAAATTATGTGCAACAAGGTCAATGAACTCATTGAATAAATTATTAGAAATGCATTTGAGGAGTATTAACAAAACACCATCCTCCAATTTGAATCCGTCATAATATGATTGAGAAGCATATACAAAGTGATGTAACATGAAAGATTCGCCTTGATGGGTGACTTTGAATGATTGATTCGACCTACACGGGTTATGTGAGAGCGCTGCCTGCGAGCTGGTGGGTTTTTCAAATTGAAAAAAAATTAAATTAACTAAATTTAAATGTTAACGGTACTCCTTTGTATATGTTAGCCAATTTATATATTGAGATATTCATTATAAGGCTTAAAGTTAAACTAAACGCGGTACACGCTCGCAGATGGCGCTAAATAAAATATTTAATAAAAAAACGATTTTAGCACTTAATTCTTTTAAATTTATTTATTCTGGGTTTTTATAGATGTTCTCATTTACGTGAGAACAATCCAGTTATAAAACTCAGTTAATATACACAAATTACAAATAATCAGACAAAGAATACACAAAATTTAAAATTACAAAAACTCACTCAATGATACATAATATAATAGAAACAAGGGACACAAAGAGAGACACAAGTAAAGTTAAACTGCAGATTTGAATATAAAATAAACTCACCCACAGACAGGTTTTTACAGATGTTCTCACTTTGAATAATCCTGTTACACAAACTCAGTTAATATGCATATAACATAAAATAACTAATGATACATAAAACTTAAAATTACAAAAAACTCACTGAATGATATACAATACAAATAATAGAAGCAAGAGACACAAAAGACACAAAGAAAGACACAAGTGATACATAATATAATTAGCCCAATCATTGTTACATATTTTTAAGTAATAGCAGGACGTTTTTTTCTGAAACTGTATAAATTATCGACAAAAATGTCTACATTAGAATACTCTATCTTATTATATAGTCGATACATTTGAGGCAGAGGACTAAAGTAGGCAATATTATTTCTGAAAATATTCAGGTGGAATGTGCTATGGCGTCTTAAACAACAGGAATTAGGTACATTTATTTCAATACTGCTAAGACATAATGTAGTATCTAGATGACCGAGAATTAGTTTGTATAAACATATTAAATCAATCATTTGCCTTCTAATTTTAAGTGAATTAATGTTGAAGTATTCAATACCTACGTTGCATGATCTAAGATGGTCGTGTAAACCACGTTTAAAAGATAACAATCTAAGAATTTATTTTTAATAGATTCAATAATTTTCATATTTGTGGTAATGAGGATTCCAAATAGAACTTCCATATTCTAGTTTACTTCTAATTAAGGAGCTGTAAAGGGATAGAATTGATTGATAGTCCTTGAATGGTTTACATATTCTTTGAATAAATCCCATCATTTTGAATCATTTACACTTAATGTCGTTAATGTGAACGTTGATTATATTTGTTCAATAGACAATGTAAGAAAGAGCAATATGCGTAAATACAGCAGATATTCAGGAGACCGTCATATTTGTCACTATCAATACACAAGGTTATTTTCCAAAAGCCAATTGCTAGTTGTATTGTTTTGTTCAGTCCATGTATTTGCTTTTAGTAATAGCACCGTGTCGTCTGTATAGGAGATCATCTTTCCATATTTAGAATACCAGCGCTTATTAGATTCTCACGCACCAGTTCAGCGATGGGATAAATAAGCCGGTTTTAAGCCTAGTTACACAGTGGTAATGAGTCTAGTTCTTCACTATTCTGGCCTTAAGTTCTGCGCAATATTTACATAATGATTATGAGTGAGGGGGTGTGGTTTGTTATAGCTACAAGTTTATTTCTCGTCCTCTGTCCCTCAATTTTCAAAAAGGAAGTATGTTGGCTATATTGATTTGGTAAATTCAGACCATATCGATGATTCAGAACATTGAGTTGTTGCGGAAACCTACATAGGCACATGAATATATTTATTATTTCAATTTTACAAGGCCGGTTAATCTCGCTTCTACTCGATTTCCTTGAATTTCGCAAATTAAACTGAAATTTGACCTTGATTTGTGAATTTACTAATAAATCTTTACAATAATAAATGCTATTTAAGGATATCGGTTGTCATTGTAGTAAGCCAAGTATGTCCGTAAAGTGTCTGAAAGCCAACAAATTACTAGTCTCGATGCCGCTTTGGCCAATTAAAACTGGACGACAATTTACTCTTGGCCGTTTCAAAATAAATAAAAAATTGAAACATTTTTTTAGTTACATATGTTCATGTGTTTAAAGTTTATATCGACTGTCGAGTTTATATCTGTCCTTTCAAAGGCACATTATTGCCGAAACCTGTTGACATTATCTTGTGATGATATTTTGAAATTATTACCCTGATTAACGATTAATATATTATTATTAAAAAGAAATTACATTAACTCTACACAGGAGGCCCTTAGAAAAATAAATTCCCCACAGACTTATGTCGTCTTTAAGGTTGCTGTGTGAAAGGTATTTTTAAGAAGACGATGAAGAGGAAGTTATACGAAGAAAAAAGGTATAAATCTGGGAGTCAGTATGTCTAGGGTTAACGAACGAATTAATCTATCCTTCCCACTCCGGTGGAAGGCGATTGGTTGAGGGAGTCCGGCTGGAGAGGTCCAGGTGTCTCCCTCAATCCCCTCCCTTGATCCGGCCAGACACGCAGATGGTGGACCTGGACAATCCTTACCCCATGAACCCGTGCACTCCTGCTAAGTCACCTGCCGTAGCGAACCACTTGGGGTGACCTATGGCAGAGGTGTTGGTTATCCAATGGATGGTTCCTGGGACGGTGATTCCCAGACGCGCCTCGCAAATTGTATCCATATCAACAACAAAAAATAGTTCAGCATTTTTTTAGAGTGAACTTTTAGATATTATGTTTCGAGGATTGTATGGGTGCAAAATTTGTACATAATATTTGGACTACGAAATCTTCAACAATCCTAAAATTATGTCAATAAAACAATTAAACTCTAAAACAATACTACATTACATTCGTAAATATAAAAAAACTAGAAATAACAACAAACACACATATTAGAAACACTATATCTCAGAGTCAAAAACACATTCAACAAGGAACCACAGGCACAACATTTAGACAAAAAAGCTTCTTATACTATGGTACTAAACTCTACAACAAAATCCCACGCTCCTTCGAAAATCACAACAATAATAAATAATCAAATAAAAAGCTGGATACGTTGCATAGGGAGATCTGAAATAGAAAATATATTAACACCAAATACAGACTAACAACGAAACCACTCAACTGCACTTAAAACACCTCAACTTACAATTATTTATTTTTTTCAGCAATCCTAAATGAAATCCTCAGCACGGAAATCCTAGTGAGATATATTTTTTTGTCATAAAAAAAGAAGATAATACAAGATTATTATTATTTTTTTTTTTTTAATCCTGAAATACATACGAATAGATTGTAATTCAGGTCTGATCGCTAAATATAGTTTAAACCATTTCAAGCAGCTTTCGATTTTGTTGAGAAAATGGTGGAACAAAATTCTAATACACTGCATCATATTTCTTTAAATAATAACAACCCACACGTGGAATCAATTTTTATTTGCCCACGCCCTACATTGAACGCGTGACGGGTTCAGAGCCACAGAGGTCAACAAAACAAGAGTTATTCGTCAGGTACAAACAGATTTTAAAATATTATAAATATATAGGTCCCTATTACACGTTCCGCCAATTGAGTTTTTTTTTCTGACAAAAGAAATAAATTATTGTGGGTTCCGTAAAAAGCCGAATCAGGTTATGATAAATTATATTGAAAAAAAGTGGGTTTAAAAGCGTTTTTTGCCTATCTCTATGGTATCTTTATTGTAATTTAAATCTTATTTTTTAGAGGTCAAGGAATCCATTTCAAACCGTATTATGTTTTTTTAAGGATTGATGGGTTTAGAAATTGGATTTGGGAGAAGCGAAGGAAGAAAATTACGACTGTTGCAAAGTCCTTTTTTGTTTTTAAAAAAATCATTTATTTTATTTCAAATACAGCAAGCAAAATTTTCAAAGCAAATATATGAATGCGCAAAAACAAATATATATGTATATATCCTGATTTTGTCGTCAACTCATGAAGCTGCGTGATACGTAACTTTTATACGTAACTCAATAAAATTATATTTTTTTAGTACCAAACGTTAATTCATAGCACCAGCATATACATAATTGTTTTCTCTATAATATTTGTTTTTCTCATCTCTTCATAAGTACTTAACTATTATACTATACTCAAATTATCTTGTATGCGCAATTTTTTTTCTATACTATTCTTCACATCTCTTTTTACTTACTTACTTCTTAATTATTATGCTTTTTACTAGATACATTATATTACCATACTAGTTCATACTAGCTTTTTTTCCTTCTATTTTTGTATAATGACACTAAATATGAACTAAACTTGTAAATTTGACTGTCCTAAAACGGTATTTGTTCCTAGTTGGGCAGTCAAAGCTTTCTCACATTTTATTGTTAAATAATGTGTGTTTCAAATAAATAGATATTATTATTATTAAATATAAAGGACAGGAAAATAAAATAAGCGAATGTGTACAGGCTCGAAATATACATACGCTACAAAACATGTGCGTAAAAATACATAAAAAATACTTTACAACAGTGAAAATGTATACCATTCCTACATCAGAATCCACAAAGTTTAGCAGGACGACTATCAGAAGAGAGCTAGCAAATTGTTTCTCAAAATATTATTGCGAGATTTGTTAGACGGTACACATGTTTTAATTCTACGGGTATTTTTTTTTATATTTGGTATAGGCAATGTATTCCAATGATTTCAATCCGTATTTTGTCGAGTGTATTTTTGATGTGTAGTTTGTAGTGTTGTCGTGTGTTCTATTGGTGAACATCATTTAATCATATTTAAAATATTATTATCTCATGGCTAGGAATAATGTTTAACGGTATTACTAGTGTGTGCCGGTAAATATCCTTAACGGGTGTATCCAACGGTAAACCTACGCAAAAATATTATTTCTATGATCACTGAATGACCCCAGGTTACCTTTTTTGGAAAAAAACAGTATCTGTATATGTGCACAGTAAATTTGAGACAACGATTTTTATAATATTTTTATAATACAAAGAAAATATTATAAAAATCTTCATATTCTTGTGCTGGTGACCACTTCTATCGGAGGTTGGACATTATCGTAATATTTCGACGACCTCCGTGGTCGAGGCGTAACTAACTAACTAACTAACCATCAAGCCGTTTCGCCGCAGGGGTGGGCAAAGAGGACGGACCGCCAAACAACTCAATCTTGGCATACACTTCTTGCTTCATTCACTTTCATATAACGTCTCAAACATTCTCTTCTGTTATTTCGACTTCTGACATGGCCCGACTCAAGTGTTTGATTCACTTGATAGTGCCATGTCTTCCTCGGACGTCCCCTGCTTCTTCTTCCATTCACATTCGCGTCATATATTCTCCTACCACTCCTTTCTTCGTTCATTCGCTCTACATGCCTGAACCATCTAAGCGTCCCTTTCTTAGAGGTCCCTTGGAGGTCCGGGTTCGAATTACAAATTTTACAAAGTTCGCAAATAATTTTTATTTAATTGTTTTTTTTTAAATTTCTGATTTAATTCATCTAAAAGCGAATAATTGCGATATCTTCAAGAGTAGTAGATCCTCTCAGTATCGCCCTTTTTAATATTAATTCCACACAGTAGGCCCAGAGGAAAATAAATTCCCTAAGGGTCTAGGTCATCTTTGAGGATGCTGTGTGGAGTGTCCTTTTTGAGGAGAGAAAGGAGTGAATATGAGTCTTGAAGAGATCCATCCTGTAGAGACAGGCAAATCGTTCTACAGCTGGGCTGCTGAACACTGGAACGAGTCGTAGAAGCGACCCGTTCTCATGTGATAAATGTCTATCATGTACAAATGTTGGACGTACGTTTGGCATGTTTCCCGACTATACGTGTATCTCAGAGCATCTTCCATTGAAATACCAGTAGAACAAGTACAACATTTCCACCTGACGCCTGGGCACTAAAGATTGTAATCCGTGTGTTAAGATTGAGGAATTTATAACGGACCCCCTGTGTTTGCACAGAGTCGAGCGTTTTTTCACATATTTTGGGGCTCCAAAGCTGAGGTGGCTGCCAAAGTCAACAGTGGGCCGCATTTGCGATTTGAACAGAGTCAGCAGATTTATGCTATTGAAAGACCACCATGCAGAATCAAAACGTTGCTTGAAATTGCTTCAACCTTGTTTGATGACCAGATCTAAATAGCTGAATATCTGAATTTATAAAAATAGGTTTCTCTTGAATTTATTTTCATATTAAAATTAATGATGAAAATAATTTATTTTTTTAATATAAATTTGATATTCAATCTTTTATAATAATTTTATATTATCATTTTTGATTAATTACTTAGCTACTTTAATCAATTTTTGATTGTTTTTAAAATTTGTCTATTCTTACATTATTGTGTTCTATTTTAATCATTTGTTATACTTGACATTATTATTTTTTTAGTATTCTATATATTCCTGATGAATAAAGCATCGTTTTCGAAGTATGTTGATATCTGTGTATATTAATAAAGTGGTGAATAGAAAGTAATTTTTTTAATTAATTTTATAAACATTTACATTTAAGTTGTTAAAAACAAATTTACACATCTATATTATAATTTTTTTCTTATTTATTACATTAATAATGATACCACATATCTCATCTCCATAAAAAAAAGTAATGGATTCACCAATCGGTGTAGGGAGAGGGGTTGAAACATCAAGCAAATCTGTCTTGGCACACACACCTTGCTATATTCACATTCTTCTTTCAGTAGTTAACAATAATTTTCTTTTAGTAATTCAAAAATACCATTTAACGAAATTTCCCAAGCCAATCGTTGCATTTTTTACGCACAAAACTATATGTTAAAAATCAGGTCACTCAACAGCTCTCGAAGTAAATTCAATAAGTAAATATTGTTGCGTCAAAAGTTTTATTAACGTGTAAAAATCGAAAATCGGAATATTGATGTCACGGATATGTAATGTTGTGACACAAGTCACAACAAAGTAATAATGAACAAACCAATATTGATTTGTTTCGTATTCGGTTAAAACTTGGTAGCTTGAATTTAACAACGCGTAAAATGTTTATAGTGGTCCCAGAGAGAGACCGTACGCGCGTCATTGTCTTCTGTCTCTCGCTTTAATACTATCTTATTTTTTTTAGTAATTTATTCCTGTGCAGGTGCAGAAGTATGTTTATTGTTTCTCTATGACCAAAGGTAGGCTGTGCATAGCTTTTCAAGTTCGCAAATGAATTGCGCATTGATTATTTGAAAATTGTCAAACTAACAAAACAACGCTTAGATGGTTTGGGCATGTAGAGCGAATGAACGCAGAAAGGAGTGTAAGGAACTATCCTAATATGACACGAATGTGAATGGAAGGAGTAGATGGGGACGTCAGAGGAAGACATGGCACGATCAAGTGAATCAAATACTTGAGTCAGGCCATGTCAGAAATTGGAATAACAGGAATGTATGCATGTGAATGAAGCAAGTAGTGTATGCCATGATCGAGTTCTTTGGCGGTCCGTCCTCTCTTCCTACCCCTGCGGTGAAACGTCGTGATGGTTAGTTAGTTAGTTCGTTAGTTAATATGATTTTCTGTCGATTATTAACGCCAATGTATAAAAGAGCTTACAAATTTATTACAAAATATATGGAAAAAAATATTTTCGCCAGAAATTTGTCGGTTTTATTTTTTTTTTAATTGTTTAAATTTATATGATGAACAGGAATAGATTCAACGCCTTCAAATTGTTACAAAACAATTACGAATATTTTAACTTTAGTTTTTCGAATACTTAAAAATCCCGGCACACTTTATTGTGTACTAGGTGTCTTTAGTAATGTCTGTGTAATAAAATGATAAGTTAACATTGAAAAAATCATGTGTCGAAAATGGACCCTGACACTTTTTCAATTGACGGTCAATATTTTTTTGATGTCTATATAAATCTATGAGACAGGACAAATAACTTTCCGAGAGCTGGAAAATATCCCTTAAAAAAGAATTTGAACTTTTTTTCCTTTCCCACATGAAAAAACTTCTGCGATGAGAATTGAGTGAAATTTCAACCTCGTAGGTCTCATGATCTATATGCCGCAGTAGAATCAGTTTTCATTTGTTAAACATAACGGTGGTTGTTTAGCTTGGAGCTATGTAACTATCTATGGTAAGTATCTAACCATCACACTGTTTTCTTGCTTCATTGAAATTCATACAAAACTTAATTTAAATATACTTTTCTGTTGTTTTACCCTGTGGGTACGTTTCGCATAGTAATATTGTATTATATTATGTGTTTTTTTTTTTATATTTTGACTATGTATGTCATAAATTTCCGATGCGTTCAATCCGTCCACCACTATTTATTTCTTGATTCTTTAAATCCGTGTGCTTCTTATTACAACAAATTTAATGATGGCGACTATGTCAGCAAGAATAGTTATCTCGCCCAGTATGATTGGTCATCTCTCTTTTTCAATACTAATTTTAACGATGCTGTACTTAAATTTAACAAATGTTTATCTCGTGCTGCAAGTTTGTTTTTTTTTTGTTATAAGGGGATTCTACTCCAAACCCAAAGTTTTCCAAATGGTTCAGCATTAAGTTGAAGCGGTTGATATTTAAAAAAAGGAAAACTCACAAATTATTTAAAGATTCCGACAACTTAAAGCACTATCAAACATTTTGTCAACTGAAAGAATTGTCTAAAATTGAATCAGTCAAGTGCTAAAAATCGTCCATAGAAGTTACCTAGTCTAAATTACAACTAAACCCAACACAATTTTGGAAATGGATGGTCCAAAAACACGCTGAAAATGATATTTCTTCAAGTATGTATTAAAATGAAACTCATGCTACAAATGAATTTGATATAGCCAAAATCTTTGCGAAACACTTCTCCTCTGTTTATTTTAATAAATCGGGCACCATCCCCTCACATAATTATACAGAAAATATCGACTTGAATAATTTGTCAAATCTCATTTGTAGATATTTTCTATTATTTGAATAATCTCTCTGGGAAGGTAAGTGGCCCTGATGGAATTCCCTAAATTTTATTGAAAGAATGTACATATACTTTTTCTAAGCCAATTTGTATCATATCGTCGCTGCATTCATAATATAGCTTATGTGCCGTTTCGTACATTCTGAGATGATCGAGAAAAACTGCTTTAAAAAATAATTGCAGACTAAATTTGAAAAAATATTTTTTATAATTATTAGGCAAGCTTTCCAACTAAACAAATCTATTCTTTTTAGCAAACCTAGTCTTTGCAATTATTTTTTAAAGCAGTTTTTGTCGATCATCTCAGAATGTACGAAACGGCACATAAGCTATGGTATATTATAAATGCAGCGACGTTATATTTATAACCTATTCCTCTCATCTGGCTCAACTTCTGGAAAATTTCATATATTAGACCTATTTTTAAGTCTGGTAACAAGGCGAACATCGGCAATATCGATTATATCTCATATTCCAAAAAAATATTTAAGTCTTTCATTACAAATAAAATCACTCGCGTTTTCACAAAAGTCCCGATTGAAGAACAGTGTGGATTAAATCTGCCAAGTCTCCTAAATGGACTTGGTTAATTTACTAATTAAGGTGGCGAAAGAAAAAATAGACGAAGTAGTATTTATTGAGACAACTTGATGTAATTTCCATAATAACATATCATTGAAATGATGTTGCGAGAGTTGAGATGACTTTGAAATTTCGAATGGAAAGGCTGGGCAATTTTCATTTTCTGCTACGAAAAATATCTTTCCGCTTTATATTTTACTTGAACGTATTTACACAACTATGCGAAAATTAAATATAATGAAGGAAACTCAGTTGGTAATATACCTATAGCCTTGCCGTTGGAAAAATTAATTAATTTGTTCGGAAATTATTGAAAATATTTTTATCGAGCTCAACCAACAAATACGCTTGGAATAATTCGGTGTTCTCCACCATCCACTTTCGCTCCATATTAAATCGGTTACAATGTATTCATGTACCTTTTTATACTACAGTAAATATTTCATGCATAACATAATGGAGGTGGTCGATTGGGCACTTTATGCAAGCAATTAAATAAATTAAAAGTGCATTTAATGAACACTGGTTTATGATTCCTACAAGAGAATATTAAGATCTGGTCATTTCATTGTATTTTTTTAATCTATTTACCCCTTTATTTGGCCATTTTGATTAACGGGTACATATGTACTCACTTACAATGAGGGCTATATTTCATGAGAGGAACTATGAAGCATATAGTGAGTTTAATATGTTCCCTGGGAATACGCAAACAACACAAAAATGCTCAACTTTACATACGGGGATGTTTGTTCCATTTACCACTGACATGTTTCTAGTATAAACGTATTCCGTTGCCAACTTCACTTACGGGGATGTTTGTTCCGTTTACCACTGACATGTTTCTTATATAAACGTATTCCGTTGCTAACTTCACTAACGGGGACGTTTGTACCATTTACCACTTACATGTTTCTTGTATAAACGTACTTCGCCGCCAACTTCATTCATTCACGTTAAACACTTCTGTCCTGTTTGCACATTCCTGGGAAACGTATTAAACATACAAGGGTCATGTTTTATAGTGCCTTCCATGAAACAAAGCCCTAAATGAAGGTGGGTATAAATGTAGCCGTTTTTTTTTATTTGCCCTATAAAGGGTTGTGAAACACACGATCTTATTCCATCCAAAATTTTCCTCAGCAATCGTTAAATTTAATGTAAACTGATTAATTTAGAATAAAATTACATATTACCTAAAACTTTTGATTTTTTTTCCAATATATTTTAAAAAACCTACGAGAAAAGTTTTTCGAAATAACGTTTTAAAAATTTCAGATGTTGAACCTCGTTGCATTCACCACATGCGCTTGACGCAATGGTGAAACGATTGTTTTAATTTATGTTCCGTTCGTCATTGGATCGACACCTTTTCAAGATCAAGTGAAAACGGTCGTTTAAATTCGGCGCACACACAAATTACGTGGCTTGAACGCTGGTTGGCTGCCGTGTTAACAAGGCCCAACTGGTAGAATTTAGTCATACGTAATATATTAACCATCATGCCGAAGTTCCACAAGGACAGGCATGTATTAAAAAAATATAATTTTTTAATGTATGTATACATACGTTGCAAGTCAGATAGCTATATAACTGTTTGCTAAATCTATACATTCGTGGTTGTTTTTTTTCTACTGTCAAAATAGGTCATTGCCCCGGAACGAACAATATTATTTAGTTCAATTTAGTTTTAATAACTTATTGAAGCTTAGAAACCTCATTGTAATATTTAATCATTGAAGAAGATTGAAAAAAAAATACAGAAAATAAAAAAAAATGTATCAGTCACATCTGGGAATCGAACCTAGGACCTCTGTCTTGCCGTGACAACCGGTCTACCGACTGAACTAATGAGACCAGTTCACTATACGCCATCTTCATCAATATTATCCTCCATTAAATCCCATATCGTTGGCTGCTATCTTTATGATAATTACAACGTTCTACCGGAATATAATTTTTTTTTACAGTAACTCCACACAGGAGGCCCTGTGGGAAATAATTTCCATCAAGGCCTATATCATCTTTGGGGATGCTGTGCGGAGGGTCTTTTAAAGGATAGGAAGGAGCGAACTTAGATCTTAAAGAGACCCATGTTGTAGGAGGGAGGAAACACAGAGGCCGGCAGATCATTCCACAGCCGAGCTGTTGAACTCAAGAATTGCAATCTAGATAGTCTCTTTTATTTTCTATTCACACAAAGCGCGGAATCCTTTAGGCCTCATTTATGTATCATATACCTACGCACAATGGCTGTTACTGCACTGGATACGATTTAAGGAGGTTCACGTCTTCCGGGGGGAGAGAGAACCCAGGAAATTTAATAGTAGGGTCTACAACAAGTTGCTTGTTTTTCACGTCCAAGGTCTGCCACGACTGTTCAGAGGAGTATCGTGATAGCTTAAAGCAACTTATGTTTAGAGACCAGGGACCTGATTCCGGTTTTTTTAAGGATAAGTAATTTAAGTAATCATAATGTACTTTATTATTACTTACATTACACGTGTAGTTTATTAGAATTTTTAGATAAATATATTTTTTCCTTTAAAACCCGCTAAACTACTTTTGTATTTTGTTAGCATATACATATTGACAACATGTATATATTATATATAGATATATATCATATGAATTGAATAGCCAGGCACCCCATCAATAATTTCCACCTATCGTTATTATTATTATAAGTGGATTTTTTCTATAGCGCCATTTTCAAGAAAAAAATTCTCTTCCCGTTTCATTCAACTCCACAACAGAGTGTCAAGGACCTTGTAAGGTATCATTAAGAAAAAACACCTCCCTGCCTTCGATTATTTCACATTTTAAAACAAAGTTTATTTATATCAAATCAACGGTATAAATATACCATAAACAATCCGTACATGTTACAGTTAACTACAAGCATAAGAATATAGCACAAATAATTTAAAAATGTAACTATTAAATGTGACATTAGGTCGTACAATGACATTAGAGAGTATATAAAAATAAAAGTTCATGAAGGATATAAAAGTAAAAGATATGTGTACAAATAAAACATAAAGTAAGCTGAAGTTATATTAATATTGATTGAAAAGATATGATAGTGTAGTCTTCTTGTACTTACCTTCCGTGCAGTTAAATAGATCCCTCTACATCTGCGTATCTATTACTAACTTCATGCAATCTAGGTACAAGCGAGTGTTTGTAATGCTCAGTCTTGGTGTTGTTACAATTAAAAAGGATTTTGGAACGAATTGACCTCGCAGGTATACGAAATTGAATGATGTTGATTAAATCAGGGCTCCCTATACTACCATTTACAATTTTAAAAATAAATATTAAGTCGGAAATAATTCTTCGATCTCAGAGATTTATTGAATTTAGTTCTTTCATCGAGTAATTATAGTTAATACTTTCAATGGGAATACCGAGTTTATAATTAATGGGTTTTAGGTATTTATATTGAATTTTTCGATTGAATCTGAACGTGTTCTAAAATGGTTAGGTAATTAAGAGTAACGGGTGAGCGGCCTGTTCCATACAAAACTTAATTTTGGATTCGAGGCCAAAATACCCATCCAAAATGAACGATATATTTTTTAAAATTAAATTTCTAGTAAATATCTAGCACTGATGAGAAGTATTTTATTTATTTTTGTTTTAAATTATGAAATATAGGCTATTAAAGGAATTGATTTTTCGTGATTTTAGAGGCACCTTTAACAATTATTTGAGGACTAACGTGGTTTAAAAAAAATTACCCTGTCTGCTTTAAAAATATAATAAAATATGGATTTTATATATATATTAAAATAAGCATTATGGTGGACTTTAAATTAAATTAAAAACGACCATTTTACGTGGAACACAAATTTGACGTACATAATTTAAGATAACGACCCGAAAAAAGTTTTTTTTTAAATATATTTTTTTTGTATTTTCATTTACATAATCATATTTAAAAAGCAAATACGAAAATTTAAAAAAAAAAATACAGTAAACCCGCAAACAATTTTCTAAGTTGCCTCTAAAATTATGAAAATTGATTTTTTTTCATGGTATATGCTTCATAATTTAAAACAAAAATAAATAAAATACTTCTCATGAGTGCTAGATATTTGATAAACCTTTAAATTACATAAATTTAATTCAGTTTGAATGGGTATTTTGTCTCAAATCCAAAATTAAATTATCTATGAGACAGACAGCGCAGCCGTTCCTCTTAAGATATCTTCCTTACTCAATCTTCGTCTTCCATCTCTCCTCTTATTCAAAATTTTCCTCCACCTTACAACATTCCTCAAAATAGGGAAACATATTTTCCTTCACCTTACAACATTCCTCAAAATAGGGAAACATATTTTCCTTCACCTTACAACATTCCTCAAAATAGGGAAACATATTTTCCTTCACCTTACAACATTCCTCAAAATAGGGAAACATATTTTCCTTCACCTTACAACATTCCTCAAAATAGGGAAACATATTTTTTTAAAATACAAATTAATCTACCCACATAAAGTACAATTCCATACTAACGTTACGTTGATGTACCATTTTAAATAGTTTTTAAATGTTTCTTTTTTCATTCTCAGTAAACCCAAGGAGCATATACCACACACACACCTATGTGGGTACTAATAATAACTGAACTCACTCGTTATTTTTTATCATCGTTAATGACGTGACATGATATCCAAGTGAGTTTTATTATGACCCATTAACTTTCCTTTTCATTTCGCGGACGATCATTGTTATACAATATACCTGTCCAGGCTTGCATTAGCAGAACCACTACCAGTGTACTAAGTTACAAAGTGTTTCATAATTGTCGAACATACAATTAAAATATACGGTGACCATACGATTACATTTTAATTAAAATTTGAGACAACCCTCAAATATTTAACAACAAAAAAATCATATCGCATTAACTACTTAATAATGTACGCTTTTCGTAATTTTAAACAATCATTTTGTATTGTTTGTTTTTCTGTTTACTTTATGAATTATTTTTCATTTATGGAATCTGTTTCATTGCACTATCCCTGCATGCTTTCTGTAAAATGTAGAACAAAAAAAATTGTGAATGAACTCTACATTAAAAACCAACTAACATAAAACATTGATGGGCTCCATGGTTGAGTGGTTATGATCCTTGGCAACGAATCCGGAGGACACGGGTTCAAATCATGTCCAAGTAATTTTTTTTTGATTTCTTATATTATTTTACAATTTATTTATTTTAAATAATATGTACTTAGTATAGTATTAATAATATTTGCGGCAGTATCGCCCTGGTGAAAGATCACCATTCATAATCAAAAAATATCTTGAAATAGCTTTAGCTGTATTTGGTGACCAGATCTGAAAAGCCAGATACTTCCCACCTTTCTCTTCCCCATCATTTTCCCCTTCTTAATACCTTCAGCCCCACAACATACCCCCATATGCCATAGTCTTACTGGCTCCAGACGCAACAGCTGGGACTCTTGGGTCGTATCACATAAAAAAATAAAAAAGGGCCATAAAAATTATACGTTTTTCTTAGTTTATGAAGAATACACACTGGAAATGATTTCCACGTAGATTTAAATTTAAGTCGATGTGCCTTTAATTTGGTGCCTTTTGGTTCTAGGACCGAGAGATCCAATGAAAATGCAACAAATACGTCACCTCGGCTCTTTTACACCGCTCGAATAAATGAATTGCCTTTCCATTTGATCGAAGTAAAATGATGGTGGATTTTAATTTAAGCCTCGGATGGCCAGACTTTTTAATCACGAAACACGCCCACATCATATTTCTTCAGTTTTTTTTTAAAATTCTACGTACAAAACCTGATAACATTTTTTATTATGGTAAATGGTCTTTCTGAAAACTATAAAGTCAGAGCTGATGTACATATTATAATATAAGTATATATAATTTAAATTACTCTTCTGTGCAAATTTCGGGTATACCTTATATTAAAATAAATTAAATAAATTGACCCTATCCTTCGTACCCGGGAGCAATAGTTTTACCACTGTTTCAGAGCTCGTCAAAATGTAGGTACCCATGCCCATTTTTACATCGCGTATGGACACCCTACGCAATAATCAACATTGTTTAACGACCGTGTGAAAATTATAAGTAAGATAGGATTGTGCAACATGCAATGAAAACAGATGCACATTTCACATTCATATCTGTGAATCACTAAATGCATAACCACTTTCCGTTTAATAAATAAATTTTATGTCCATATATTATCTAACAAAACAAGAAATACACCTAGACATAAGTAATAACTATTAATTGTTGTATTTTTTTTAATATTTTCATATGAAGCGGTAACTTGGTGACATTATAATTTAAAAAATAAAAACAATAACTTTGTTTACATCACTTTTATTTGGTATATACTTTTGCCGACCGGGTTTCGCCACTACCGTAGCTTCTTCAGGGCAGTATAATATTAAACTATGAACTAAGATACACATGTGTTATAGATTGATAAAAACAGGCGAGTGAAGGGCCAAGGGTGCCCTGAAGAAGCTTCGGTAGTGGGGAAACCCGGTCGGCAAAAGTATATACCAAATAAAAGTGATGTAAACAAAGTTATTGTTTTTATTTTTTTAAATGTTTTAGTGTTTAATTCGTAGAACTCTATTGATTTTTTTATAAATTTAATGTAAATATTTAATAATGTGATTATTAAGTTCTGCAAGCATTTCTGTTTTTTTTTTTGTTATTATTATTGTGATAGCTGTTTCAGCGTTCAAGGCCATTATAAATGTAAGTACCTCATAAAATAGGGAAATTAAATTTTTTTCTGACTAAATCGGTTTTACCGGTAATAAATAATTTTAAACACCGTTCAAATTAGAATTTTATGGGAGTAAATAAAGTAATATAAGTAAGACGTCGCTATGTGGATTAACCACAGTTTGAAAATGGCCTTGAACGCCGAAACAGCTGACACAATGATAAAAACTAAAGTACTTGCAAACTTAATAATAACATTATTAAATTTGATTTACGTTAATTTTCAACAAAAAAAAGTAGTAACAGTTGTTCACACGTCAACAATATAACTAACCATCACGCCGTTTCGACCCGACTCAGGTATTTGATGTACTCGATCGTGTCATGTCTTCCTAGGGGGTTCCTGACTTATCCTACCATTCATTATCGCGTTATATATTCTCCTAGCGTGATAATCACACAGGTCTGCGAAAAATAAAATCCAGCTGCATGGGATATTTTTTGATGAATTATATATATCAAAGGTCACATATTCTAAAAATGATTTCCGTAACATCCCACCAAGCATAGGTTTTGTTCAAAATAAAAACAAGTTTTTGATAAAAATACTTATTTATTAAAATTAACTAAATCTATACATGTGTTTAAAAATCAACGTAAGTTTGTTTGTTTCTTTGTCATCGATGTTCTCGAAAATCACTGGATCGGTTTCGCTGAAAATAGCACAGTTTGTTCTTATTAGTGACGGGTAGGTTTTAAATGAAATGAACTTTGAATGAAATCCAATATGTAAAACTGTTGCTATAACGTTTTAAAATTAGTATATTTGTGCACGTTCCAGAGTGGAAGATACTCTCAGTATCGCCCTGGTGAAAGACCACCATTCAGAATTGAAACGTTGCATGAAATGGCTTTTAGCCGTGTTTGGTGACCAGATCTGAATAGCCAGGCATTTTCCCACCTTCCTCTTCCCCTTCTCCTTCCCCCCTCCCCTATACCTTCAGCCTCACAACATTTCCCTATTGGGAATGCCATAGTTTCACTGGCTCCAGACGGTTGGGAGCAGTTGAGACTCTTGTGCGGTATTCAAGTAAAAAAAAAAAAAAGAAGTATGAAAAACATTGAACCCGTCATGTTTTATTTAGGTTAGCCCATAGATATACCACTCTGGTTAGCCACAGATTGCACATTCAAAAGAAGAAGGTTTTTTTGGGTAGAATATTTTCAAAATGGAAAACACGAGTAGGTACCTACATAAGAACTATATTATTTAGAAACGTTTTGGAAAAATAAACGTTTGGAATGAAATAAAATTTTAAAATAGTTAGTTTGTTTAGAGACAGTTACTTTAGCTGAAAAATCATTTGTTGCACCTCAATGACAAGCAAGAATTAGCAACATCATAACTTTATATAAACCCGAGCAAGGCCGGGTACACATCAGCTAGTACATTATATTTTCATACAACTAATCAAAATTTGTAACACACAGTTTTCTTGATAAATATGCAGCAATGTTGTTAAGATAAATTACTTGATAACCGTTTTTTTAGCTGTTTATAATACAACCGATTGATTTAAATTTACTGGTATTTATGTCTATGATTTATGACGAACACTAAGGCGCATTTAGACCAAACGAGCGAATGCTCGTTCTTCCCCCACTCCGGGGAGATTCTCTCGGTGTAAACGCGTTTTGTATAGGGAGCAAGCATTCTTTTCGGTTTTACGGATTTTCACTGCATTTCTCCCTACTGTATCTAGAATGTACTAAGAACGCTCGTTTGTTTGATCTAATCGCCCGCTAGAGCAAGAGTCCAGCTGCGTAGAGGGTAGTGGTGGGCGAGGCGGCTCGATTTAGTGAGCCGGATCACTAAATCAGCTCTTTGTAATGTACCGGTTCGGTGATCCGGCTCGTTTGAACGACGGTTCGCGTTCCCCCGCACCATGCCTTCTCCATCGCTCCCTTGGACCTCCTAAAGACGTCCTGAAGACGCTCTTACACGATACTTTTTTCGTCCAGTTTTCATGTGGATTGTCTTTACAGAGAGCTGATTTAGTGATCCGGATCACTATACCGAGCCGCTTCGCCCACCGCTAGTAGAGGGTATTATTTCATGTGGATTGTCTTTACAGAGAGCTGATTTAGTGATCCGGCTCACTAAACCGAGCCGCTTCGCCCACCGCTAGTAGAGGGTATTATTTCATGTGGATTGTCTTTACAGAGAGC
>JAHDVE020011771.1:0-83301 GCA_022606495.2 Halesus radiatus
TGCGTTGGAGAAAAAACGTGAAATTAGCCTTTCTTTATTTTATGCTCACCAATTGAAAGAAAATACAAACGAATCCACAAATTTAATTTAATTACCATTGTGAACACATTTTGATTGAGCGAGCGTTAAATACAACAAAAGTTAGTTAGGCAGGTCAACGGGTATTTATATGATTAATATACTGCAGTAAATAACCCTTCAATGTACTAAATTGAATATTAATTATTAAAAATAGAGAATAATATTGACAAATCTTGAATTGTGTCGATGAAGATGACATAAATTGAACTCTTCTCATTAGCTATGTTGGTTAAGCGGTTTGCCCCGGACAGGCAGAGGTCCTGGGTTCGAGTCCCAGATGCGACTGAAATATTTTTATTTTCTGTCGTTTTTTTCCGTTTTCATGTTTCATTCAGGTTATGTTAATATTATTTTCTGCAATGATTAAATATTAAAACGAGGTTTTTAAATCTCAAAAATTTAATTATTAATTATTATCAAATTGAGGTTTCTGAGTAATCTGACCTTCTCATTTCCTGATGATTCCTCCTAAATCGCCACCTTATTTAGAAAATTTCTTTTTTGGCAAATTACATCTACTTAGTATGAATTATTAAATTTTGAGATACAATTTTCAATTACATCATTTTGTAATGTGAGTATTTAAATAAATTTTTGTTTACTTATGAAACAAAAAGTCATAGTACTCTTTTGGAGTATTTTTTATCATATTTCTAGAAGCAAAATGGTGTTACTGAATATATAAACAACCTTTTCTACACTACACTTATGACCTAATGATATGTATCTATAATAAGGATGTTCAAAACGTCGTTTTGGCTTAAAGAGTGGGAAGAATTAGATATCTAAAAATTCCGTTTATAATTTTTAAAACGTGTTTAAAAAAATTATATATTTTTAATGTTTCCACGTGGTTTCTTTTGGTTAAAATGGTATACGACGAAACCATAATAAAAATACACCGTAGCACAATGAATTTGTTCCACTCGATAAGAAAATTAATCACAAGCGACCGTAATTGTACAAGTTTAATGTAATTTAACTTATTTGCCATAATTATTCACACTTCATTAAAAATTAACAATAGTTTTTTTTTTCATCAATAGCTTTTTTCCGTTTAAATGCCATTACTGTTTTTTGCTGTAATTGACATACACAGCATTTAAACAGCTCTGGCTGCCTATGCAGCAAGGCAGGAACAATGTGTAACACTTATTTATAAATCAACTAATTATGTATTATGACAGAGAAAATGCTACATTACATTTGCTCTTTCCAGCTGAATTTCTGATTAGTTATTCTGTGTTCCGGCATTTTATTGCATGGCTTAAATATAGCCCGGTTCTACTCATGTTGATTTGAAAAATGTTGAAACTTATGGAGCATCGAATTCTGCTGGGGAGTTATATATAAAGCTTTAATAGGACACTTCGATTCATTTTATAACGACTTAAAAAATCGTTTGGATAGATAGATGTTTCTACTAAAAATAAGAAAAACTTATTAAACAAATTTAGAAACTTATAGGTTTTTTTTATAATAAAATAAACAAATCCGCGTTTTAGCTGGTAGCGTCACTATTTAAAAATGTCCGGCTCATGATTTTCTATATTTATTTTCATAATATTCGACACTGATTTTTTTTTTACTCAATATAGCAACACTGGAATTCCGTTGACATTACTTAACCCGTAACCTACAAACTTTGTTTGACGAAATTATAAAGTAAATTTTTTGATATGAAAAATGACTGAAATTGATTTTGTTTAGGATCAGTCTGTGTACCGTTTTATTGGACAGTTGAATATTTTAATAGCCAACTTGACTAATAAAAATGTTACTCTGATAGCAGTAGCTCATTTTTCTGACACAACAAAAAATGTTATTAAATTTGCATATTAGCACATTTCGTAATACGCAAAAAAATATGAAAAACATTTTTTACTAGTTTAATTACAATGAGAAGCAACTATTTCAGTCAGCGGAGAAACAAAATCAAGTATTTTAATTAATTTAAGACTTCAAGTTTCAAATTTCTGTAAAGCTTTAAGGATAGGAGTTTTTTTTATTTACGAAAAAAAACCCAAACTAAGAATTTATTTTAAATCTAATTAATAAATTGAATTATACGTAAAATAGGTTTTAGGTTATTATTTGTTTTTTTTTTATAATAAACAAAAATAACAACAAAAAATACATACTTATGTCCATATTTACTCCAGCTCAGAATTTTGACATTTGTTATGATGTGAAGTTTATTCAATTGGACTTCCGGTTCGGCGGCTAGTATCCAAAACTATGACGGTCCAAACATTAAAAAAATCAGAGTATATTTATTAAATTAGTATAATTTACATCTGAATGGTAGAATAATATCAAACAATGCTACAAAATTTAGGTATGTTTAAGAATAAGAATGTTCGGCTGTTTTCTTTGAAGTTGAAAATTATAATGATCAGTAAAGTGGATTAAGGAAAAAATAATTTGATGCTATGTAACATTTTTGGTACGCTTCGTTATTCTCCTTTGCCATTCAAATACATTTTATTTTTTTTAATAATTTTTGGCTAATTATTTTTTCCGCACTTCCGCAGTTCCTCCGATTTATAAAAAATGGTCTGATTTATTTAAGTCAATAAAAAAAAATACCCTGGTTTAAAAATACGATAATATATTTTTTAGATTGTGTTGAGATCTTTGCCCGAGCCAAAAAAATATATTTTTTAAATTTGATGCAAGTGGAAGAAGTTTGGAATATTGATATTGATAAAACACCCGAAGAGTTGTGATTCTGAACCACAGTCAAAATAATGCGAACTGAGATTTTGTGGAACTTGGTGAGGAGGCTAAGACTTGACTTTGATTCTACAGGTTAATACGGGATAGTTATGTTTCTTTGACAATGAAGTGTATTATATATTAAACCAGGACTTGGAAGGATTAAGTGTTGAATTATTGAGTACTGATGACTCTTTGTTAGACATGATGTTATCTACTTAGATAGTCATTGGAGTTTTTATTATATATTATTGTGTTCAAATTTACTTTGTAGAACTCTGTATGTATTATATGAAAGTTTTTTAATAATTACTCTTAATAAATAATACAGTTTTTACTTGAATGGGGAAAGGGACTATTATTGGAATGAAGATTTTACTTACAAGTTGATGAGCAGCTCAATCCGCTATATCGTTTCCAGTAATAACGAGGTAACCCGGAATACATACCACGACCACTGACGTATGAGTCAACCCAGTGTGTGGAATACAGGAAGCCTTGCAGATGGGGACTTGCATTAGAATTGAATGGGAATACACTTGTAGTAAACTAAGCGAGAAAAGAAGACGACTTTCCTAATATAGTGATATTTGACATATTGGGGAGCTTCTATGATTCATGAAATATGTTTTCGACCGAGAAAAGAACTCTTTGCCAGGTAGCCGGTACCTACGGTCATATTTCATGATGATGACTGAAACTGTTTTTTTCACGTGGCTTTGAAAACGTCACAACTTATTTTGTTATGCATCAAAAGACACCAAAATGTATCTTTCACCGTTTTTGCCTTACTGGGGTTGTCATAAGTGCAGCTTTTGAGAAAATAAATTAATCAACCTTAATTTGCTTAAACGCATTCACTATCAATCGACTGATTGTTTTTAATGATTAAAAACACTTTTATAATATATTTATAAAGTATATAAAGACAACACTTTTATATGTGACCAAGAGTCCCAATTGCTCCATGAGAACAGTTGGAATTCTTGGACATTCCTAACAGGAGCCAATGAGACTATGACATCCCCAATTAGGATATGTTCTAAAACTGAATTGTACGGGGAGAAGAAGGAAATAGGAAAAAAGAAGGAAAGATGGGGAATTAAATTATTAATTTTTTGAAGAAAATTTCTTCTGTAAGGGTTTCACTTTGTGATGTCATTATTTTAATCAAAAGAATAAATAACTTAGTTTACATCACTTTATTTTATATATTATATAATAAAGTGATGTAAACTAAGTTATTTATTCTTTTGATTAATTAAATTATTATTTAAGTTCAATTTAGTTTAACAACTTTAGCTTCAGCCTATAAACCTTATTGTAGTAATTAGATCAGCGTACAGAGATATATTTTAAGGGTACGGGAAGGGGAAGGAAATGGGAAGAGGAAAGAGGGAGGTAGAATTAAATTCTTATTTAACTAATTATATCAGCGTACAGAGACATCTTTTAATGACGCTCTTTTTGTTATTATTTTTGTACCTCTCCAATATGTGTGAACTGGTACACAATACGCCCTAGAGATATGCGCCTAGGAATAGATCCTTTGTGCTGTACGTAAACCACTCCTCGGGATTACTAGGCCATTTCCCTTCTGCCAGCATTTTAACACCACTCTAGAGCGACTTTAGTTTATTTTCGAATAGTGTGTGGGTACTTCGTACGTGTGTACGTATCTTTTTTTTGTTCAAAATATAAAGATATTTGTGATGTAACATAATTTAAAGTGAAATAAGAACTTCGTTTTACAGAACTATTATTTTTATACAGAACTATTTTTTTCTTGGGGACACTCCTGTAAGACCAACATAAAACATTTACAGCTGATTCAAAATGCCATGGTAAAATTGCTACTAAGTAAAACAGTTTTTAAGCAAAGGCGGGACATTGATATCATGTACAAATCAATTAATGTATTACCTGTCCGTGGTCTTTTGTGGCATAAAATTCTACTGCAACATATATCTGAAAGTCCGTATAAGGTAGTGGTGGATCATGTACACAATACACGTTTCACACAAAATATAGGAATGATAGTGCCAATATTTCAAAATAAATATGGTCAACGAACCCTTGAATACATTGTACCATTTATATTTAACAAATTGCGGTACGAATTTAAAAACAATTGTCCTATGATGAAATTCTCACTGATGTTAAAGTGTTGGCTTTTGGAAAGTAACCTTGTTGTATTGTTGAAATAAACTCCTGCTGACAAGCTACTTGCAGTGGCTTAACGGGTATAAGTTCCCCCTGTATATAATTAATATTATACAATTAAAAAAAAAAATTAAAAATACAATACAATAGTATAAAGATAAAATGATATATCGTGTTATCGGTACAATTAAAAACAAGAATATTAATTTTTGCCATTTAACAGTATAACACTGTTGGTACCAACAACTGAAATCGTAAAAATCAAATGTATATGAAGAAAAAAAATCGTAGAATTCTATCTTATTACTGTAGATGAATATTGGGAGTTACTAAAAATTTAATATATTTTATAACAGTCATTTTTTTGTACAACAAGGTCTCTTAAAATGTTATAAGTAGTGAGTAATGAATTTTTAAAGCAAAAAATTAAATTAAAAATGTTTTGTTTTAAGCCAAAATATTTTATTTATATATATTTCTGCATTCGACCGATTTCGGTTGGACTCAATCTTCTTCGGGAATGTACACATATTAAATGGTTTATATGTGTACGTTCCTGGAGAAGGTTGAGTCCAACCGAAACCGGTCAGAAATATATATATATATATATATATAAATAAAATAAAGTGGCTTAAAACAAAACATTTTCCATTTAAATTATAATGTCAAGCCACAAAGTGATTGCTTCCTTCGATAAATTAAAAAAAATAATTTATTTTGGGGCCAACCTAGTTTTACAGTAGGGTACTAAATATACGCAAGTAACATGTCTGGCTAGAACGATTCGCATTTTTTGTGAAATTTTTTCGACGCATGAAAATAAATTTTAGATATTGAGTTCTGTAGATTCGTCTTAGGTTCAAAATATCACTTACTTTGAACCATTGTTTATAAAAAGGATATATTTTGATGTTCTGTTACATAATCTTAATAATTGATTTATTCAATCTCCAGGGGTTTTATGTGATTACTGTAAGTTCCGCCCAACTAATTGGAAGGAACTTACAGTATCCACGAGGGAGAGATTAACGTTTTTTTAACTATTTGATTCCTTTAAGTTGACAGACTAAAATACTAAGTAATGATTCTTACTGATTTCATTTCTGCAATGCTTGATCATGTGGTCGGGTAACAAATGGCATTATCCAAATTAAGTTTAGTTTTAGGAGCTGACTTTTGAGTGTTGTAGAATGGAATGAAAACAATTTTATTGAAATTTAAAGTAAGATGATTTAAACTCAAAAACATTTTTCTTCACATACGCCTGCAAGACTGGCAGGCGTACTGTAACAATGAGTGGTAATTATAGCCCTGTATAAATCTGGGCAAACAGTAAGAAAGATATTTATAAATATATTTGAAGATTACCAGAAGCGTTTATAAAATGCAGTTCCGTAAAAAAACATTAAAAATAATTTCGTATCCAGATTTAAACATAGTCCAACAACGTACAGAACATTTGAAATTGGTTATTAACTGAAGCAAAACAATTGCCGCGACAATTTATTTTCTAAGACTGAAAATATTAAGGTTCCATATTTCGTCGATAGATGGCAAACTACGCTTGTGGCCTGTTGCGCCTTATTAACGCAACAAGCATAACAAAATTGTATTATTGAAGAAATTCTGGGTTCTATTCAGGTTCTAAACTATATTTCTTCTTGTTTAACAATGTTAAACAGAATGTAAAGTTTAAAGAAACACCTCTGCAGAATCCTAGGATTCCTAAAAACCTATACATATTGAAGTAATTCCATATAATGCAGGTGGTTATGAGAACATAATAATGATTAAGGCCTTAATTTGTTATTTGTTTGGTTTTGTAAATATACCTGACTCTCCGTACCAGTAAAAGTAATTTTATCTAAATTCCAATAAATGTAAATAGTGTTCGTAAATGAATTAAAAATAACATTGAATTCACCTTTTCATTATGACATACATATGAACATGTTTCGAAAGAGATTGCTTTTATATTTATATGAATATATTAATAAAGTGATGAATACAAAGTAATTTTTAGTTCACTTATTAATAATGACACCACAAAGTGAATATCAATATTTTAATACGACATAATTTGACATTTTTATCCAGACTTAAAAAGTTTCATCAAATCTCTACTAGATGAAAAAACCCCACTAAAGCATGCTTATAGAGTAATATTGGTGGACTAAATATATCAACAACATCAAAGCATTCGTTCCCTTGTGTTAAATCCCTTGCTCATAAGAATAATATTGCGACACTTAAGTAGAATTGTCACAATAATATGGTAGGTACTATATTGTAACTGTCCTGCCAGGAATATGAATTCAAAAATCAAATATAGCAATTCAGGGATATAAAACATTGCATTAACTATTTTAAACAAACACGTCGCAAATAATTCTAAGTTCCGATAATTTTAATAAACTAAATAATTAAGTCACTAATCGTAATGTATATATATTGTATTACTCTAAAATTTAAGTATCTAAAGAATTTATGTTGGATTATTTCAATCGTGTTTGAATTAACAACATAATTTCGAGACCAATCTGTGGAATTGTACTCGATATAAACCCTTACCGGTATACTTAGATACTCTTAAAATAAATCCGAATGTTTTCAAAGCCTTATTGTATATGGTTTCTATGTGGAATCTTATGGAAACATATACCCAAGTCGTCAACTTCCGAGACAGAAACTAACGAGACATTACTAATGGAATAATAAAAAAAATTATTGGATTCATTTTTCGATAAAAACCTCGTAATTTGACATTTACTAATGTTTAGTTATATTTTGTTATCCTGACGCCACAAAAAAGATTGAACTTTAAAACTTTTGTTTTGATGTTTTTTTTGGGGCCTATTACATTAAGTTTTCGTTTACGTTTGAGTTTCTCTCCATCGCGTCAGATTTCTTCAAAGCTCATCTTTCTGCCATTTGAGATAGTTGTAATGCCGAATGGTTATGATTCTTGTCTCCGGATTAGGAGATCGCAGGTTCAAAACATTTCAGATATACCATAAGTGTAATCAAATAAGAGGTATGTAGCGTGTCTGCCGCAGGTTCCAAAGTGGTAGACGTATTGGCCGATATAAAGGCAGTGATTTAGAATCAGACAGTTCCTTTAACTAGCTTTAGCTGTGTTCAGTGACTAGATCTGAATAGCCAAAGTACTTCACAGCAGTCTACTTTGCCATATCCTTCCCATCCCACTCCCTTCAGCCTCACAGCATACACTGATTTTTTTAATATTAATACCGCACAAGAGTCCCAACTGCTCCCAGTGAGACTATGGCATTCCCAATTGGCGAATGTTGTGAGGCTTAATGCATTGGGGAGGGGAGAGAGAAGGGGAAGAGGAAGGTGGGGAATGTGGGGAATACCTGGCTATTCAGATCTGGTCACCAAACACGGCTAAAAGCCATTTCAAGCAACGTTTCAATTCTGAATGGTGGTCTTTCACCTAAGAGTATCTTCCACTCTGGAACGTTGCCAAATTAATTCATTAATTGTGAAACAGCACAAATTAATTAAATAAAATTTACTTGCGCACGCCTGGATTTGAACCCACGACCTTCGGAATCGTAATCGAGAGCCTTACCCACGCACTGGCCTTGCCTGTGTGGGATTTTTTGTTTTATATACATTACTCATAGGTTGTTCAGATGTATTTATAATTTAATGTTAAAAAAAATAAAATAATAAATAACAACAAAATGTTTATAATCATTGTACCTTATTTATGTGAATGTATGTTTAAAAAAAAATGAATTACCCCTCGACCAGGAGGTCGTCAGATAGTAACTTGAAACCCGCTGTGATTATAAAATTAAATCTCAGATTAATATTCATTGAACTTTAACATCAAAGTGCAACTGCACGTGTAACGCAAAAATTTGATAAGACGGCACATTATCATAATTAGATGTATATTTTTCATAATAAGCAAATTAGTAATAATGTCGAACAGGAAAAAATGTGAGCAAGCATTCTTTGACACACGCGTCGTTGGAATCACATTTGCAAAATTGCATTTCTCAGGCCATTGGACATTGACCGGAATTTTTCTGAGAATTACAAAATTAGACACCCAGCAATGTTTTATTCGCCTCATCATCCATGTTGCATTATGAGAGGCGACCAATTCAAAATCATTAAATAAATAATTCAGGGAAATACTTATGGAAGATATGTAGTGGAGGGAGACACTGGACTTCGTGACTTCGGAGTTGAGGTGGACTCAAAATTGCTGGAAAAATGTTCTGATGATTACCAACCACCATTAGTAGAATGCATCAGAAGGGAAGGAGGATAAATAGCTAAATTAGTGATTTTATGCAGGAAATCCAAGCCAATATTCTCTTATTTAAAATTTGTTAAAAAAAAAAACAATTTTAATAACAATTTGTTTAAACAATACTTTTTTATTAATATCATGATGAAAGGTTTAAAAGGTGACTTTAATTTTAGTACTATAAAAACATATATTACGATGGTCTAAAGAAAAAATGTTTTTCTCAAAAATTATACCCCACGCTATATTTAGAATATGTGTTTGAACCACAAGGTTTTGTATTAATCAATATAGAAATTATAAACCACAGTGAAGACTTGAAAATATTAAAGGGAAAAATTAAAAGAGAACAATTTTCAAACTTTTTTCACATTCCTTTATTTACACCAAACGCATTTTATATAGTAATTTTATTGTGTGTTGTAAGTACGAACACCAAAATAAATTTTTATATCATAAAATTTTCAATCTGGCGTCAGGGGTAACGGAAATACGTCAGAAGATGTCTCCTGGCCGACGAGGGATGGGACGGATGGGCAGCGGTTCGGTCCTGATGACCTCCGGCGGAATGGGGTTCGAGGGACGTGGCGGCTGTGGCTTTATCGGATATCTCTGCGAGGTGGACAGGCGGGCCAGGCCGGGTACGCTGTGCATCATGAAGTTCCATAACCCCTCTCCTTGGGTTTTTATCACGCTCTGCCCGTTTTCTATCTTCTTCCTCTTAGGATCGGGCTCGTCGTTCACGAACGAGTTTTCCGGTGGCGAATGGGGCTTCCGTTTCTCACCCAGCATGCCGGGCAGGTTGGCCAGGCTGGCCAGGCTAGGCACGCTGTGGACTGCGAAGTTCCACAACCCTGCTCCAGCAGTCGGCGTTATGCTCCGCCCATGGTCTCTCTTTTTCTTCTTGGGCTCGGGCTCAACGGGCGGTCGTTCCGGCGGCGGTGGTAGTGGCTGCTGATCAGCTATCTCCGCCCTTGCTGTCTGCGACGAGGCAGAGGAAAAACTTCTCTTCATAAAGGTGAAAAGGAAATTTTTCTCTCGCCCCAACCCGCTTGGACTGACAGCAAACGTAGACTGAAAACAGAAAAAAAATCTTAATTTACCAAAAATATACATGATTATAAAACAAAAATCATCCTTTATAATATGAACTAGTATTAATAAACACATATGCTGATTATTATAATATATTAATTCTTGTGAGAGACACTTACCATGTTGATTTGTTAGGATGAGGTGTCTCCGATCCGTATGCACCGAGAAAACTTATGTCATTAATCCGGTGCACTAGATATGCATCGTTTACCTACCTACCTCCCCCCCCCCCCTCCCCACCACCAACCTGACTGCCTGACAGGCGACGTTACCGCCACGGGATCATTTATACGGCCGCTCGACGAATTACTAATTATTCAATTTATTGGTTATAATATTCTATCATGATAGCTCAAATACAGCAAACAAGATACAGGATAGCTGCATATTTAATGATACCGTTCCCAGATTCAGAAAATAAATATTTTAACTACTTGCAATCTGACACCTAAGACTGTTTTTAAAAATGAAGGGCGCTGCAATCGATCAAATGGCACTACGAAGATGGGTTTGAAGGAAAAATATTCTCAAACCAAACGTAGTCACAGGAAACGTAAAAAAAAAGTAACAACATGCCCCCCTGCTATTACAAGTTGTTATATGGTGGAAGAACATTATTACAAAGTAAAATGTAAATAATCAATGATTATTGATAATGCTTTAATTCCATTAATTAATTTGGACGATCTTTTCAGTCCCAACTTGCATCTTTGTCAGAGATGCAATTTTGATATGCAGAGATAACTTTGTCATACAACAATACCTATAATCAAGTGACAGCTGTGTTTTGCTCTGCTCCCTTAATAAATTATAATTATCTTGTTATCTCGAACTATTGTCCAGTGCACACTTCGAAACTTATAAGAATTATTATTATAATTTTATAACAGTGTTTATATCCCACTAAGTGAATAATGAATTGACGGTTTTACAATCGAAAAACTTATCTAAAATTCGCAAGTGAACCAAGTGTCAACCACCAGAGTAAAAAAGCCAGTGATTGACTTTACAAAGAAAACACCAATATGTCATCAGAAAAAAATTGAGAAGCAAAGGACAACCGACTACGACTAGTCTTACTTCTCTGAGCTACACACTTTAAACATTGATATCCTGTTGGAGAAAATGAAGGTGAAGATGCAAATAAAATTAGAACTGTTTAAACGAGCAACAATAAAAAAATTGATGATGAAAATCAAGAAAGCAGAAGCACAAGAGACTTCATCAGCTGCCAGTATGATGACATACATCTAAAGATAGAGACCATCATTAAACTAGTTTCTGAAGTAGATTCAATGAGAAAGGAGATAACAGAAAAAGATAGGCTAATAAAGAGCGTTGAAGTCCGATTGGCAGTAGTGGAGCAAGCAACTTGCAAAGATACCCTTAAATTTGCAGGGATTCCAGAAAAAGAGGGAGAGCAGCCTGCAGAAAGAATAAAACGGGTAGCCGCAGTCGCAGGTGTTGACTTAAAAGTAGAAGATATTTTGCATGTCAAGAAAATTCCGACGGACGACCAGGAGTCCATCGAAAGTTCTATATTAGATTTACTAACCCCCAAAAAAGACGCCAGATTCTGCTGAATAAGAAGCAACTAAACCCAAGAAAATAGTTCCCAGAGGATCTTCGTTAGCGAATTCCTTGGCTCTTATTTCAAAGATCTTCTTTGGAGGTCTAAGACAAAGGCTAAAGAAATGTACTTCAAATATGTCTGACTGTAAAGTTATGGTTAGAAAAACTGAAGGTGATAGAATACATTACATTATGCATCCGGAAGACCTTAAAAAATTGATTATTTTTTTATTGAGACCTCCAATCGCCGGTCATTCACTGGGTTGACAACTCTCATATTGGTGAGCAAAATTCTGTACTCTTTCACTGCAACAATAATCCACCTACTTCACTTTCAATCAAAGGTGAAATCCCCAGAGATTGCCACGGACAGTTGAGCTCTCAATAATCAATAATTCTTTTTTATTTGTTATGTTACTCATAATATGGCTGTTACCAACGAAAATACATACGAAGAACTAGATTATCAAGTCAATTTTTTTACAACATCAAATGCTAAAATATGTAAATATCTGTTAACCGATCCTAAAAAGATCACTATTATGCACCAAAATATTAGGTCAATTAATAAAAACTTTAATGAACTCCAGATACAACTTAAACACCTAAACATAGATTTTGATATAATCATTCTAACAGAATGCTGGTTGTCAAATGTTTACACATCTAAATTCATATATAACACTTCCTTCAATTCAACAAAACCTGATAATCAGAACGATGGGGTTGTGGTATACACAAATAACGATCTAAACTCCGTTGTAACAGGGATAAACATTATTGACGCGAGTTGTATGGAAATAAAGCACAACAATAATAATCACATTCTAGCAATATACCGCTCTCCGTCGATCCGTAATATTACACCATTTCTTAACAGTCTAAATAGCATACTCTTTAATCTTTCCTACAGTAAAAACTTAATAATTTTAGGAAATTTAAATATGAACATACTTCCAAACAACTCACATCACCAATGCCACGATTACATGCTACAGTTCCATGGATTAGTCAGTACCATCAATACACCGATACGAGTAGTAAATTAATCAACATCATGCATTAATCACATAAAGGTCAAAACTAAAAAACAAAGTAAAAGCATTGTTTTCAAATCAACAATTACAGATCACTACACAAGAATGTTCTCACTGCAATCCGACACCATAATTAATAGAAACGATCAGTCAATCACACACAATAATATAAACTTTGACAATTTAAAACACACAATTAAATACAAATCTTAGAAAGAACTCTATCAAATAAAATAAAACTCTGATGATGCATGGAGACATTTTGTTGAGTTTTTGAAAAATTAATTAAATAATAACACTACAATTATGACATAAAAAAATTCCAAATAAAATTAAACCCTTGAAATCATGGATTAGCCATCCAATTATTAATTGCATTCGTAGAAGAAACGCACTACACAAAAAAATTAAGGACAATCCATACGACATAATATCATTAAAATTCTATAAAAGATGTAGAAATACATGCGGTAATGTCATTAGAAAGGTAAAAGAAATCTAATGAAGAGATAAAATCGAAAGAAGTAATAACGATCCCAAAAAAATATGGCAAATCCTAAGAAAAGCCACAAATACACCAAATCCTAAAAACCAACAGGACATAAGTAAACTCTGTATTGATGCACATATTATTAGCATCTCGAAAAATCCTAAGCTCATTGCGGATCACATCAATAATTTTTTTATTAGCATTGGCCCAAATCTTGCTTCCCGACCAATTTGTGGAAATGGTCAATTTACTGAAACAATATCCCAATAGTAGCTTCATTATTAAAACTGTGTCGGGGGAAGAGATTCTAAAAATAATTAATTCTCTTAAAAACACATCTTCTGCTGGAGTAGATGGGATAAATATCAAAATTTTGAAAACGCTATCTACGGAAATCGCATTGCCTCTAACACATATAATAAATCTAAGTATTCCACAAGGAAGCATATTTGGACCGACTTTTTCCTGTTGTATATTAATTACTTATGCAATTTTAATATTCAGGGAAAATTGTTAGCTTTGCTGATAACATTGTCTTACTTTTTAAAGCTGACACTTGGCTAGATGTTTTCAACAAAACTGAAACGGATATAAGAATAGTCAAAAAATGGTTGGATATAAATACTCACACTGAACACCGAGAAAACAAAATATGTCACATCAAGCATAAATATTACAGGTCAACGGCATGACGATTTTTGCATTAAAATACATATATGTATGAATCCCAATTAACATTGTCAGTGCCCCTACATTGAGAACACTAATCAGATGAGGTATCTCGGCCTCACCATTGATCCACACCTCAAATGGAATCTTCATACCCAAATCATCGCAAATAAAATAAGAAAAACTATGCACTTTTTTAGAACCATACGAAACTTTCTCGACTTACAACACTTGAAAATAATATATTTTGTGGTCTGTCAATCTATTATTGAGTATGGTATCATAGCATGGGAAGGTGGTACTTCATCTGTACTAGACCCAATCATAAAGGCACAAAAAACGATTATAAAAATAGTCCTTAAGCTAACTCTAATTACAGACTCTAACTTAATCTTTAATATAATGAGAGTATTTGACGTTCGGCAGATTTACGCTAAAACAATCCTCACTCATCTTTATTCAAACAAATGTAAATACTCTGAAAGAAGACTAAACAATCGTATTACTAGAAATACCAACAAAGATTTACTCCAAATTCCTGTAATTCATACTACTTTTGGTCAACGGAATTTTAGGTACTTTGCGATAAGAATTTACAGCATTCTTCCGGTTAGCATAAAAAAATCGAAAAATCATATTCGAAATTATTGATTCAACGATTTACCAAACATATCTTAATATAGGTCTATATTCATAGGTATTTAAAAATTATAAAATAATTTGCAAAATTACTGCCTCAACACAGGCTAGCCTAGTGAGTTGGTTTATGTGAAACGTCAACTATAACTGTTAAATGTTATTATAGGTAGCACAAGAAGTAATAGCCCAGTTTTGCACGTAAGGCATTGTATCTATTCGTTTTTAAGTTTATATCTCTTTAAAGTGAGAAAATATAATAACTCTGCCAGTCCAAAGAAGTATAATGCACCATATTTTTAAGTAAGTCTCTTAGATTCCCGATTAAAGCTTTTCTCTGCGTGATTTTAGCTTATTGAGAAAAGATTATAATGTTGAACATATTTCGTAATATGCATTGCGGAAAAAAATTAAAAAGTAATAAATTTTAATGTATATTAAAATGATTTTTTTTTATGAAAAAACCTTTGTAACTTTTTTCCACTTATTTATTTTCGACCGGACCGGTTTCACTCTATCACGGGCATCCTCATGTGTACCTATTATAATATAATAAAATATTTTTAAAACCCAACATAAATGTACCTGGTTATCTGTAGTTCATGTGACTATAGGACAAAACTGCTATAAAAGTTCATCTTAGCAAACAAGACGGAAATCACAAGGAAATAACAAAACTAGAAAGAACCGTCTGTTCAAATAAAAGCCGACGAATGACTTTATATAATAAAAAAAAATAAAAACATAGATTCAGTAAACAAACACAATGTAATCCGTCTTCCAGAGGGTAATAATCAAACCCGAAAGTAGTTTTTAAAAACATAATACTCGTAAACGGTACCGTCAGCAATAAAATAAATTTCAAATAATAAAAACAATATTAGAAAGCAGGGAACTCACTCCCGACATCCATGCTATATATACCAT
The DNA here is from genome assembly GCA_022606495.2 of Halesus radiatus. Lineage (NCBI taxonomy): Eukaryota > Metazoa > Arthropoda > Insecta > Trichoptera > Limnephilidae > Halesus > Halesus radiatus. Next base: position 15,677 of record JAHDVE020011771.1, read on the forward strand.
AGATTTAGTATTCATTGACTAGTCTACTAGTCTGTACCGGTCTAAAATAAATAAGTGGAAAAAAGAAAGGTTTTTTAATCAAAAAAATTCATTTTAATATGGAATTCCACCATGAATTGATAGTTTCAAAATTAGAAATAAACATAATGGATATCATGTCGATTTACTTAGTAACAATTTTTTTGGCTTGTTACGTTTTTTACTTCTTTTCAAGTTCTGGAGATTTTTTCGACGCATCAGTCAATACTTGGGTTTTTTTTTCTCCTATGCTTAGGTCCCCCATTAAGTGCATCTTCCGGGAAAAGTATTCTGTCCAATGTTACTTAAAACCGTTCTGTTTCAAACGATGTACGTAAACTGGATAGTTTAAGTTGATCAGTTATCAAAATCTGTTATTTTTTGTTGAAGCACAATAAAACACTAATTTTTCAGTTTTTCAGTCGAAATCAGTGTTTTCTGAATTCCTAGATGCATTTTCTGAATTTTATTATAAATGTGATTGGAAAATAATATTGGTCGGTGGAGAATATGAGCACTCGTTTTGCATAGGCTACACATTTAGAGGAAGTCATACTATTACATGTAACTAATTATTGTGACTTGTATACTATTGGGTACTTTGCATATAGCTAATGATAACTTTAAAATGATTGGATTTTATACTATTGTAAGAAACTATCACTTTGTAGGGTTATCCATTATAATCAAATGAAAGACTCAAACTTTGTTTAAACCACATGTATTTTACACGCCTACCGGTTTCGAAACAACCGTTCCATCGTCAGGGCAAGTGTATACTCATAAAGTGTATTCCCTGACAATGGAACGGTTATTCCGAAACCGGTAGGCGTGTAAAATAAGTGTAGTTAAAACAAAGCTTGAGTCTTTCATTTGATTCTATTGGATTTTATCTGGGTTAACTTGATGTGGTTTTTACGATTTATTTTAAATTTATTCATTGGTGTAATTTTGATTGAACCGGCAGATCATTATTACATTTCATTCATTTGTTAAATAAACTGTTTTACGGATTGGATTTCTTTCCTTCTCGGTAGTCTGATTTCCTTACATGTCCTTGTAGTATGTCAGTGAATGTCTATGTTGTATAATATTCTTGGAAAAATATATTGGTAACAAGTTATTTCTTATTTTACGTATGTATAAACCAATGCGTTCAATGTTAGCATTTGTTTCATTGTTAGCCAATTTAATTCCTCTAACATTTTAGCTAATGGAGAAATAACAGAATTTAATGAAATCATTTTTTTGCACACGCCGGAATTCGAACCCGCGACCTCCGGCTTCGTAGCCAAGGATCGTAACCACTCAACCACGGAGACGTAAATTATAAGCATATCGATGAAATTCATGGGAATCGTGTTAACGAATTAACCGTCAAATTAATATCAAGTGATGTATTTTCGGCAGGCTGCAACAGTGATCGAGTTATACGGGGGGGGTGGGGGCAGAAATGATACTATAATTCCTTAAGCCTTGGTCAGACAGAGCGAATTATTAAAATAATGTCGTCGATATCGAGACTTTAAGGTTGAACCGTGAAGATCTCGGTCAAATTTCTGATTCAGTATTATAAGAACCTATTGGTGTATTACGCTGAAGAAAAAAAACCGACATAAGAACAAATATGATATAGGACTGTCTATGTGCATGAAGTGCTAGCGAAAATGTGTCCTCATTTATGATTAAATTGAAACATTAAAAAAATCGGAATTCTTAACTGACGTATAACTTAATGTGGATGTCTCCTATTTCCTAAAGGAAAATGTTTTACATTTTTTTCAGATATAAGTATATCGACTTTTGTTATACCTAAGGCCGTATATCCTCTTACCGCTTCGGAGGCATTGAGTTATATTATATGCAAGTAGGAATGTACAGTTTATTTTTTTTATTTAGTATAAATCAAATTTATTAATGGTATTATTGTCAGAGGACACTCTGGACCATAATTTCTTTGAGTGTCCTATTAATGACCAATTTTCAAATATTATACATGAATTTGTAAAACTTAAAATTCATCTCCCCACCAGTATTCCCTGCCTTCTAAGTCTCAACTCTCCCCCAAATTAACAATTTATTAGCAAAATACATTTATAAAAATGGCATTAAAATTTAAGTCATTGGGGAATAAAAGCAAATAAATTTACACTGTTTAACTTATTTAACTTATCTGCTTCAATTTTATTTGCCCAAATATTATATCTTGTTTAAAAGTAACAATTTTTACTATCAAAATCTAACTGATGGCCAAGATCGCCCTAATGGGTGAAAGCCATAAAATAACAAGACAAAACAAAAAGGTAATTAATTAACTCAAGCAGTTTTAAAATGGCTTTGAACCCCGAAACAGCTGTCACAATAATAAAAACTAAAATACTTAGATGACTTAATAATAACATTATCAAATTTAATATATAATAAATTTATAAAAAAATTAAATGCAGTTCTACGAATTAAACACAAAAGCAATTAATAAGGAACCTATGGCGTATTTTCTCTAAGCCTGTATAAGGATGTATAAGTATGTCGCATTTTGTTATTCGGTCGTATATCCTCACTGCATACACCTTCGGCGAATCGGCATTATTTTTGGTTTATTTATTTATGCCAAGAAAGGTTTTACATCAAGATACATTTACCACATAATTATACATAGGAGTATAATAATATAGTACATACAATAATAAATAAAGTGTAAAAGAAGTAAGTAGGTATAATATACGTAAGTAGTTACAGCATAATGAATAACAATTTTACCTGTGGTTACATTATAACTGCAGGTAAAACTCACTGACTTTTTATACTCTTGCACAGGAGTATAAAAAGTGACTTATGATATAATAACATAAGTGTAAAAGAAGTAGGAAAGTATAGCCAATGTAAGTAACAAGTTAGAGCGCAATGGGTGGGTAATGTGTTCATAATTATTTAGATGTGTTAAACAGTTGTAAAGCATGTTTACAATACAGCAAACCTTAAGCCCGATTGGGTGTTTTATAGAAATATATCATAATAAATCCAACGATAAAAAAGGAGCACGTGAAAAATCTAAAAGCGGATTTCCACTCAAAAAGCCTGCAGATATAATTATATTGACTTTGGTTACACGGTCGCATATTCTCTCTGCATACTTACTTTATAAATGAGGACGTACAATAGAAATAAGCCTTTCATAGGGCAAGGTGGGGATACTCCGACCCGCGAAGCTTTTTAGTCCGGCCCGCGAGCACTTTGGTACGGCCCGTCCACTAAAAGCGACAAAGGAAATAAAATGGGACTGAAAATTCAATTAAATCCATAGCGCCGTTTTTGTGTACATGCATGTGCACAAGCATGCAAAACTAAATACCTACATTCGGAACACTAGAACGGTTTTTCACGCTGACCGGTTTTAGTTCGCAACTTTAATATTGTTGTAATAAATATTGGTTGCATTTTGAGCAAGATATTAACTTTCCTTCGAACAAAAATCTACAATTTAGAATTCGGTAACTCGAATAAATTTTAAGATAATAGATACAACGATAATAAAGCCTGCGGACTCACTCCAACTCTGAAGTAAAAACCATCCTCTTGTTTAAAGTGTAAATAAATTCGACTTGCAGATTCACATGCTACGAAATTCGGAGGAAAACAATTATCTTGTTTCGAGTGGTGGGTAATTTAAGATTAAACCGGACAAATGGACAGAAACTAATGGAAAATAATATTCACAAATCTTGAATTTGAGATATGATATCGATGAAGATGACACAAATTGAACTGGTCTCGTTAGCTAAGTCAGTTGAGCGTTGCCCCGGATAGGCAGAGGACCTGGTTTCGAGTCCCAGGTTCGACTGAAATCTTTTTAGTTTCTGTCCTTTTGTCCGGTTTCATCTTTCATTTAGGTTATATTAATATTATTTTCTTCAATGATTAAATATTACAATGAAATTTTAAATCTCAATAAAAATAATTAATATCATATAATTAATTAATGAACAGCATTTTTACCTAGCGGATATTTACATTTTTTTTCAATAATTGAGACAGTCGAAAATACACAATTTGATAGAACTTCAGTTATAGTGGCCGATGCTGACTTGGTGATCAGACGTGTGGCATCACGACTGAAGCCCGACTAATTGTGCTTTCAAATGTTCAAATTACAAACCGTCTAACATATATAATGTTAAAAAAAACACTGTTAGAAAAAGTACATTTTATTTGTTTTTCTTCTTTTAAAGCCAAATAAAAGGAAATGTGTGCATAGTCGAAGAATCGCAAAAAAAAAGCATATTTTTTTCCTGATGTGGGAAGCTTGGGTACTGAAATATGTAGATATTTAAATATTAAAAACAGAGGTATAAATAAACTACTTCTTATTAATTATATTAATAATGACTAGAGAAAATAAATACACATCTTTCGAAAAAATATATATTTTAAGAAACCCTTCAAAATAGCAATACCTGATGCAATTTATTTAGAAAACCGAAAATTAAGCGTGGATTGAATTTGTTACGTTGTAACATTTGCTTTGAAAAATTATTAAGTTTTATTTGTTAAGCTATTATATTACTTTGTATTTATTATGGTACCTATGATATTATTGTATGCATCAAGCATCAGTTACGCAAATATAGAGGGTTATGTTTAGCTATAGCGCGTGTAAAACAATTATAAACTGAAAAAGGATATGATTTCTTTAAACGTTTGGTATTTATTATGTATTTATCACTTTGTGCCGTCATTATTAATAAATAAATTTAAATACATATACTTAGCATTATACTATAGAAATTTCAGTATTAGAGTTAAGGAACACCTAAGGTGTTTAAATTATAACAACTATTCTGAATTTGCAAATCGTATTTTAGAAACAAATTATTCGTTTGAAATAAATAAAGGTTTAAAAAAATTACATACAAATACAACCGGTTTACAATTAGATAAATTTGAAATTTTAGGAATCGGACATACCGTTAATAGTGAATTATATTTAATATCAACCAATTTTTTTTTTATATTTTGAATTTATTTTCATATTAATATTAATAATAATAATAATAATAAAAATTATTCTAATTTCTAATACAAATTTGTTATTTAATGTTTTATCATATTTATTTTATAATTTTTTTTTATTAAAATTTTTTATTAATTACTTACCTACTTTAATCAATATTTGTTTATGTTTATAATTTGTCTATTCTTGCTTAATTTAAAACAAAAATAATTAAAATACTTCTCATCCGTGCTAGATATTTACTAAACATTTTATTAAAAATTTGTTTCATTCAGTTTGTATGAGTATTTTGGCCTCAAATATAAAATTAAGTTATGTATGAAACAGGCAGCGCAGCCGTTCCTCTTAACGATGAAAGTCAACATGGTATATATATTGCCTATATGCAAGGCGCTTTATGCAAGACGCTACGCTTTGAGTTCCGTTAATAATAGCTGGATGACTTGTATAGCGCCGTTTTTTGAAAAATCACCTCAAGGGCGCTGTTATTAGAGAGTAGCATTTTCGAACATTTCTACATTTTTTTTGTTGTTATTGAAAGACAAATCTTCTTAATCTTATAAATAACATGACAATATTTGAAAATCTCCTACTTCTATCACAGTAAGTGGAAGATGTTCCCTGTGTCGTGATGGAAGACTTAGCCGGCCGAGGAATTGAACTCACGGCGCCTGGGTGCGTTCTAGACGTGATGCCAACTCAGCCGTCGAATGATCGAAACCAGTTATCAACCCAAAAAATCAAAAGAATAAGATTTTTATATTAGACAATGCTACTAAAATAATTAATGTAGGTGGCTGGGTACATTTATAAGATGAGAAAGAGAGAAAGTTTTTGGTAGGAAAAATGTGTTTTAATAATGAACATGTTTATGAGAAAACTTTGAAATTTTTTAAGGAAAAAATCTGGTGATCCAAATACAATATGTTTTTAAATATTTTAGTCCAAGTTGTAACAGTTATAAGGAAAAATGACAAATTACAAATCTAACTAATTTGAGGTTTTTTTTTCTTTTTTCTTACCAACCTTGAAAATATATATTTCTACTCCCTTAACAAGTTAACCTCGATGGTAGAGCGGTAAACTGTCTGGCTTGGTGGATTCAATTTCCGGTTGGGGGAAAAAAATTACTTATTTCAAATCAAAAAAAAAAAATTTTACCTCGCTCCATACCCGTAGGAAATCTCATAATAAGCCCGATGAAATTTTTCTATTCAGAATCAAAACGATGTAAAGGTATTGCCATATCTTATGATCGGGTCGAGTAGGCGGGTACTTTTCCCTTCACCGTTATTATCAGTCTGATAACATTCCCCAATTTGGTGTTGTCATGGTTCCTCTAGCTCCAGGCTCCGACCGTGGAGACTCTCAACTGGAATCTTATTAAAAAATATATTTTAAAAAGGTGCCGGTTCGCTCTAGAAGTTTTTGGTAAACAGTTTTGTTGATGAATTCCGTGGGAATTTAAGGTTGCCCTAAATGTCCCTAATAGATATGGCATAAATGAGTGATTCAAATAGTTCATGTATTTATTGGTAATGCTTACTGATAAAACTACTCGTAACAAGGCTCCGGATAAAAAACAATCTGTAAAACTACCTGAACTTTCGTTGACTGGGTTTGCTAAACCCAAGAGGAGTAACCGATTTGAAGAATCATGGATCCGTTTCCATCCACTACCTGCAACAGCAGCCATCAGACCGTGCGGTGACACTCGCACCATTCGTACCTCCCGACGTGTCCGGGGGCCTTGGAAACTTTAAAAGTCACTGCGCAAGTGCCCCGTGATTACCCCGGCAGCATTAGCCGGAACATCCACGGCAGCTGGTATTGGCATTCCCCCATGACTTGATATGACACTGGGCTGAAGCCTTTGTGATCGCCACAGATAGTGATCGAAAACTGTTCCGTTGGCAGTATGGACAGCTTGCGAGCCCAGCACACATGGAGTCAGCAGCAGCGAGACGGAACGTCGGCTGCCCATCAACAACACCGCTGAAGGCATAATTGTAAAATGGTTCTCTCCCTACATAACATAAACCATTCCCAATTCAGAAATCAAGTCCATCGAGTCTTTAAAACGTAGTATTTACGTTTATTTATTGAGCTTTTAACCGTTTTCCGCCATTTATTATTTTGTGCTTAATTAGCAGTTCAAACCCGCGATCTCATAATATTCATCCTTATATGAGCTACAAACACGCAAAATGTGTAATATTTTTTGTTAGCATAAATTTTGGACCAAGTATACTTATATAGTATAGTTTAGTAGACCAAGTATACTTATAACGGAAGAGTATAAATGAGTAGACGCATGAATGTAAATGAAGCAAGAAGCATGTTTCAAGACAGAGTTATGAGGTTGTATATCCTTTTTGAATACCTGTCAGAGAAAATTACGTGATTGTTAATTAGTTAGTTACATAATGATATTATTTTTTCTTTATTTCATGCATACTCGTATGCTAGCATTTTCATGTTAAACTTTATTTCAGTCATAAAATTTTACTACGAAACACGATGAATTATTAGCTTTTCCATTTTAAACCAGCGATATATTACAAACTTCATTTTGATAACACCATAAAGTTTTATGGATTACAATATAGCCGGGATATATGCACATTACCCTTCGAACTCATAGATTGCTCAATGACGCACGCCACTGTCTGTTTCACATTTGTTTTTCAACTAATATATTCCATTGCGGTGCACACAGTACTCCAATACTCCCATAAAGACACCGCGTATCGCAAGTAACTATTACATCCTCACAAAACCGCAGTGGTAGTAAGTTGCACGGCTGTGTGTCAATATTTACAGGGAATAAACTAGCATTTGAATGTTTTGAGGGAATATTGTGTGGGTTACTTGTACAAGGATATCGAGTAGATGTGTGCATTTAAAGTAAGACGAAGAATCTACGGTATCGATTAGGAGCGCGGCGGTGGTGAGGCGGTGAGTTGAGGTCGTCTGTTATCTGTGATTCTCAGAAGTACTCTGAAATGTCTAGGAACTTAGCTCTATAAATAGAAACTCGAGCAACCCTCTCCGTCGGCCCGGGAGCGCATAAACCAGGCAATCAATATATGATTTGTATAACTTCTCCACCGCTACCAGTTCATGGAAGCGATATGGCGCAATATGACGCATTTGAATCCTTTGTTCGTAAATCTGTTGTTTATCTACTACCAGAATAACGCAATTTCTGACTGCCGCAGGCAGAATATTTACATTATATTTATTCAGAAAACTTTTTTGTACATTACAAATACGATATGAATACAATACTCTGTGGTGAGTGGTTACAATCCTTAGCTTCGAATCCGGAGGTCGCGGGTTCAAATACCGGCTTGCGCAAGTAAATTTTATGTGATTTTATTTCACAATTTATTCAGTTAAAGTAATATGTAGTATATTTGCAGTACGTTCCAGAATGATAGATACTATCAGTACCACCCTGGTAAAAGTCATTCTAAAATCCATTCAGAATCCAAATGTTGCTTGAAATAGGTTTAGCCGTGTTTGCTGACCAGTTCTGAATAGCCAAGTACTTCTCCACCTTCTTTTTCCCCGTCTCCTTTCCCTCCTCAGTACCTGCAGCCTTACAACATACCCCAATTGGGGATGCCATAGTCTCACTGGCTCCATACGATTGGGACTTTACGTGGAGTCACATAAAAAAAATCTAAATGCAATTCTCTTCTGCTTCTTAGTGTGGTGGAGAATTGGGTGTAGGTCAAAACGGTCATCCAGCCAGTCAACGACATCGCGAGTCACTTGATTCAGATCAGATGTGTCTCCAGAAAATTAACGATGAGGAAATGTATGACGAGATGCCTGAAAGTCTAAAGAATGGAAGAAGAAGGAAGAATAAATGTTTAAAAGCAAATTACTATGCTTACTGTACATATAATATTTTGAACGATGAAAGGTAACCATGTGCGTATTAGTTAATATATATATGTGTGTAATGTAACTAACTAACTCATTAACAAAATTATTTTTAATAAAAGAACCTTCCCCGGAGAGAGCCCGGGAACTATTAATTAAGCTGGCAGTTGAGTCAACAATGGGGAGCACATTTTTCACGCCCGATGCCTCTACCTGAATTCTCTACGTCTCTTCAGGAGAGTGTGAAGACTTTTACCTTCCAAAAGGATTACCTAGAAGTGAAGCGGTCGGCCGGAAGATTTGCAAGGATGTATTGGGGTGGAATGTTGTTATTCACGATCTTTTCGTATTCCCTATGTGGTATATTATATTTATTGACACGTTATGCATGCATTCGTGATATTTACGAATATATTATAATGGGAAAAAAATATTTAAGAATTTTCTTCTCTTTTTACGTTTACACGGTGATGCTGCAACAAATAAATGACTAAATGAGTATTCACGGAATATTAGCGGGTTGATGACTCTGGTGTCATTGGGTTTTTCATATACTTTCCGCAATTCTACTCAAAATCTCAAATCGTCAGATATTATCATCATAAGTCACATTTGAAAATAACGTATTGATGTAAGAATTGACTTTTAACATTAATCAAATGCCCAACTTTTATCCAAATTCCAAAAAAGCTTTGGCGAGCAATTTTAATGCTTACCCTTGGGTACATCCTATTGAAGTGTCCCACCGTCGGTATAAAACTATTGCTATCTCTCTGTAAAAGTTCTCCGGGACACCTAAGTATTAAAGTAAGTGTCGAAATGTACAAATGTCGGTAAATACCTCACACATACAGAGCATTTCGCAGGTGTTGTTTTACCGCAGGCAATAATGAATGGGGGGGGGGCGGAGGGCGGTAGAGGGACGTAAGTGCCCATAGGCGTGGCAGATAAGTGGGGAAGTCACTAACGTCGACCCCATACATGAGCTTTGTCTCCTTTAAATACAATTTCTGTGTCACATTTAACCCGAAATAAACAAAAAATTAAATAATGTTTTTTTTATGTAATGAATCAGTTAACCCTGCAGTAGCATAACCCATGAAGAATTAAACGTGTTTGATACTCAAACATGTTAAAATGGTTTGTGTAGAAGATGGAAAAAATAGTGGAATTAACAATGAGATATTTTTTGCTTTAACTAACCGGTTCTCTTTGATGAAACATTATTTAAAGCCACTTTAAAATACAAGCATATTTTATGAATATTTTCTTGGTTACGCTACTTCTATGCTGATCGTCTAAAATTATTATTTTCCTAAACCAAGCAACGTCAACCTTATTCTTTCACATACCCGCCGTCAAAAATTAGGACAATAATAAATTCTTCATCCCTCTCAAAAGTGGAATTTACAAATCCCATATCAACATGCCAACCTAAATATGAATGATTTTAGTGCATATGGGAACTAATCGTTTCTACGTGGATACACACTTACTACTTACAACAAAAATTCATATATATTTTTTAAATTATGTGAATAATATTCCTGATATTAAAATTAATAGAGGAAATGCAAAATAAAATGTTTTAAAAAGGCAAATAATCAATATCACTTTTATTCCCTTTTAATCTGTTCCGTCCGCGAAATAACGTATTCATATTTATGAAAACGTCCCTTAAACTTTCAAGGGATACTAAAATGCCCATGGCACAACCACAAGGGTTAACGTAAATTTCCGAAGAAAGAAGTCACATACGTTCAAAATGGCAACTACCTGTTGACGAGAGAGTTGAATAAAGATTTTTAGGTTTATTTCACTTGGTTAGATTTTTTTAATGTCACCGTTTCAGTGCCCTTCAAACACTGGAAATTTCGGAATAAAATACTGGAAACAAACTCATACTCTTTTTCAATATTTTAGAAATTTGGAATAACCGAATCGGATCATAAGAATAAATTTAAATGATGTTTTTATTGGTTATTATCACAGACACGGGAATACTTCCACTATTATATTGGTACGTGACACATTGGTGTCACAAGGGACGTAAAAAAATAAAAACGGAAAATCATAATCGATCGCCACCCAAAAAAAAATTACTGCGTGTAGGATAATATTATTTTGAATTTAGTATCTGCCGCCTACCTAATTAATTGATTATATTGGCATATTTTTAATTGATATATTTATTTACGTTGAAATAATATGTTGTTCTGACAAAGTAATATAAATATGTTTAAATAGAGTGTGGTGATATTATCAAAAATGTTGAGAAGCTGGAGCAAAAATTACTATAAGTTGTAGTGACTAGAAGTTGTAGTGACTGGATACTACGAAGACCAAATTTTGTAATGACTGGAAGTTGTAGTGACTGTAGGTTGTAGTGACTAGAAGTTATAATGACTGGATACTACGGAGACCAAATTTTTTAATGACTGGAATTTGTAGTGATTGTAAGTTGTAGTGACTAGAAGTTATAATGATTGGATACTACGGGGAACAAATTTTGTAATGACTGGAAGTTGTAGTGACTGTAAGTTTTAGTGACTAGAAGTTGTAGTGACTGGATACTACGGAGACCAAATTTTGTAATGACTGTAAGTTGTAGTGATTGTAAGTGGAAGTGACTAGAAGTTATAATGACTGGATACTACGGAGACCAAATTTTGTAATGACTGGAATTTGTAGTGATTGTAAGTTGTAGTGACTAGAAGTTATAATGATTGGATACTACGGGGAACAAATTTTGTAATGACTGGAAGTTGTAGTGACTGTAAGTTTTAGTGACTAGAAGTTGTAGTGACTGGATACTACGGAGACCAAATTTTGTAATGACTGGAAGTTGTAGTGATTGTAAGTTGTAGTGACTAGAAGTTTTAATGACTGGATACTACGGAGACCAAATTTTGTAATGGCTGGAAGATGTAGTGATTGTAAGTTGTAGTGACTAGAAGTTATAATGACTGGATACTACGGAGACCAAATATTATAATGACTGGAAGTTGTAGTGACTGTAAGTTACAGTGACTAGAAGTTATAATGACTGGATACTACGGAGAAAAAATGTTTTAATGACTGGAAGTTGTAGTGACTGTAAGTTGTAGTGAATAAAATTTGTAGTGACTGGATACTACGTAGACCAAATTTTGTAATGACTGGAAGTTGTAGTGATTGTAAGTTGTAGTGACTAGAAGTTATAATGACTGGATACTACGGAGACCAAATGTTGTAATGACTGGAAGTTGTAGTGACTGTAAGTTACAGTGACCAGAAGTTATAATGACTGGATACTACGGAGACCAAATTTTGTAATGACTGGAAGTTGTAGTGATTGTAAGTTGTAGTGACTAGAAGTTGTAGTGACTAGAAGTGGTAGTGATTGGATACTAAGGGGACCAAATTTTGTAATGACTGGTAGTTGTAGTGATTGTAAGTTGTAGTGACTAGAAGTTGTAGTGATTGGATACTACGGGGACCAAATGTTGTAATGACTGGAAGTTGTAGTGACTGTAAGTTACAGTGACCAGAAGTTATAATGACTGGATACTACGGAGACCAAATTTTGTAATGACTGGAAGTTGTAGTGATTGTAAGTTGTAGTGACTAGAAGTTATAATGACTGGATACTACGGAGACCAAATGTTGTAATGACTGGAAGTTGTAGTGACTGTAAGTTACAGTGACCAGAAGTTATAATGACTGGATACTACGAAGACCAAATTTTGTAATGACTGGAAGTTGTAGTGATTGTAAGTTGTAGTGACTAGAAGTTGTAGTGACTAGAAGTTGTAGTGATTGGATACTACGGGGACCAAATTTTGTAATGACTGGTAGTTTTAGTGATTGTAAGTGGAAGTGACTAGAAGTTATAATGACTGGATACTACGGAGACCAAATTTTGTAATGACTGGAAGTTGTAGTGACTGTAAGTTTTAGTGACTAGAAGTTGTAGTGACTGGATACTACGGAGACCAAATATTATAATGACTGGAAGTTGTAGTGACTGTAAGTTGTGTGAGAAAAAATGTTTTAATGACTGGAAGTTGTAGTGACTGTAAGTTGTATGGAATAAAATTTGTAGTGACTGGATACTACGTAGACCAAATTTTGTAATGACTGGAAGTTGTAGTGATTGTAAGTTGTAGTGACTAAAAGTTATAATGACTGGATACTACGGAGACCAAATGTTATAATGACTGGAAGTTGTAGTGACTGTAAGTTGTAGTGACCAGAAGTTATAATGACTGGATACTACGGAGACCAAATTGTGTAATGACTGTAAGTTGTAGTGATTGTAAGTTGTAGTGACTAGAAGTTATAATGACTGGATACTACGGAGACCAAATTTTGTAATGGCTGGAAGATGTAGTGATTGTAAGTTGTAGTGACTAGAAGTTATAATGACTGGATACTACGGAGACCAAATATTATAATGACTGGAAGTTGTAGTGACTGTAAGTTTTAGTGACTAGAAGTTGTAGTGACTGTAAGTTTTAGTGACTAGAAGTTGTAGTGACTGGATACTACGGAGACCAAATTTTGTAATGACTGTAAGTTTTAGTGATTGTAAGTGGAAGTGACTAGAAGTTATAATGACTGGATACTACGGAGACCAAATTTTGTAATGACTGGAAGTTGTAGTGACTGTAAGTTTTAGTGACTAGAAGTTGTAGTGACTGGATACTACGGAGACCAAATATTATAATGACTGGAAGTTGTAGTGACTGTAAGTTGTAGTGACTAGAAGTTATAATGACTGGATACTACGGAGAAAAAATGTTTTAATGACTGGAAGTTGTAGTGACTGTAAGTTGTATGGAATAAAATTTGTAGTGACTGGATACTACGTAGACCAAATTTTGTAATGACTGGAAGTTGTAGTGATTGTAAGTTGTAGTGACTAAAAGTTATAATGACTGGATACTACGGAGACCAAATGTTGTAATGACTGGAAGTTGTAGTGACTGTAAGTTGTAGTGACTAGAAGTTATAATGACTGGATACTACGGGGACCAAATTTTGTAATGACTGGAAGTTGTAGTGATTGTAAGTTGTAGTGACTAGAAGTTATAATGACTGGATACTACGGAGACCAAATTTTGTAATGGCTGGAAGATGTAGTGATTGTAAGTTGGTATGACTAGAAGTTATAATGACTGGATACTACGGAGACCAAATGTTGCTTATTGACTGGAAGTTGTAGTGACTGTAAGTTGTAGTGACTAGAAGTTATAGCCAGGCTGGATACTACGGAGAAAAAATGTTTTTTAATGACTGGAAGTTACATAAGGTGGCATGGAATAAAATTTGTAGTGACTGGATACTACGTAGACAAATTTCTAATGACTGGAAGTTGTAGTGATTGTAAGTAGTAGTGACTAAAAGTTATAATGACTGGATACTTTTTGGAGACAAATATTTGTATATTTAGGTGAAATATGTAAGTTGTCTAGTGACTGAGAGATTATAACTGACTGGATACTACGAGAACAAATGTTGTAATGACTTCAGTTGCCAGTGACATAAGTTTAGTGACTAGAAGTTGTAGTGACTGGATACTACGGAGACCAAATTTTGTAATGACTGGAGGTTACATGGTGACTGTAAGTTTGTAGTGACAGAAGTTATAATGACTGGATACTACGGAGACCAAAATTTTGTAATGACTGGAAGTTGTAGTGATTGTAAGTTGTAGTGACTAGAAGTTATAATGATTGGATACTTAGGAGAACAAATTTTTGTATTTGGAAGTTGTAGTGACTGTAAGTTTTAGTGACTAAAAGTTGTAGTGACTGGATACAGGAGGCTTAAAATTTTGTAATGACTGGAAGTTGTAGTGATTGTAAGTTGTAGTGACTAGAAGTTATAATGACTTCTGAATACTACGTAGACCTAATTTTGTAATGACTGGAAGTTGTAGTGATTTGTAAGTTGTAGTGACTAGAAGTTGTAGTGATTGGATACTACAGACCAAATTTTGCGCGTAAGCTGGAAGATGTAGTGATTGTAGAGGACATGAAGTGACTAGAAGTTATAATGACTGAATACTACGGAGACCAAATGTTGTAATGACTGGAAGTTGTAGTGACTGTAAGTTGTAGTGACCAGAAGTTATAATGACTGGATACTACGGAGACCAAATTGTGTAATGACTGTAAGTTGTAGTGATTGTAAGTTGTAGTGACTAGAAGTTATAATGACTGGATACTACGGAGACCAAATATTATAATGACTGGAAGTTGTAGTGATTGTAAGTGGAAGTGACTAGAAGTTATAATGATTGGATACTACGGGGAACAAATTTTGTAATGACTGGAATTTGTAGTGATTGTAAGTTGTAGTGACTAGAAGTTATAATGATTGGATACTACGGGGAACAAATTTTGTAATGACTGGAAGTTGTAGTGACTGTAAGTTTTAGTGACTAGAAGTTATAATGACTGGATACTACGGAGACCAAATTTTGTAATGGCTGGAAGATGTAGTGATTGTAAGTTGTAGTGACTAGAAGTTATAATGACTGGATACTACGGAGACCAAATATTATAATGACTGGAAGTTGTAGTGACTGTAAGTTGTAGTGACTAGAAGTTAAAATGACTGGATACTACGGAGAAAAAATAAATGTTTTAATGACTGGAAGTTGTAGTGACTGTAAGTTGTAGTGACCAGAAGTTATAATGACTGGATACTACGGAGACCAAATTGTGTAATGACTGTAAGTTGTAGTGATTGTAAGTTGTAGTGACTAGAAGTTATAATGACTGGATACTACGGAGACCAAATATTATAATGACTGTAAGTTGTAGTGATTGTAAGTGGAAGTGACTAGAAGTTATAATGACTGGATACTACGGAGACCAAATTTTGTAATGACTGGAAGTTGTAGTGATTGTAAGTTGTAGTGACTAGAAGTTGTAGTGACTAGAAGTGGTAGTGATTGGATACTAAGGGGACCAAATTTTGTAATGACTGGTAGTTGTAGTGATTGTAAGTTGTAGTGACTAGAAGTTATAATGACTGGATACCAAGGAGACCAAATGTTGTAATGACTGGAAGTTGTAGTGACTGTAAGTTTTAGTGACTAGAAGTTGTAGTGACTGGATACTACAGAGACCAAATTTTGTAATGACTGGAAGTTGTAGTGATTTTAAGTTGTAGTGACTAGAAGTTGTAATGACTGGATACTACGGAGACCAAATGATGTAATGACTGGAAGTTGTGATGCCTGAAAGTTGTAATGATTGGAAGTTGTGATGACTGGGAGTTTTAATATCTGGACAATCATATGGTTGAAAATTGTAATGATTAGAAGGTGTGATAACTGGGAGTTTTAACGTCTGGAAGTTGTTATGACTGGACAATATAATACTTGAAAGTTGTAATTACTCGCAGTTGTGAAAGAGATTTGTATGTGGGAGGTGAAAATATAGTACTTGGAAATATTATGAATTATTTGATAATAAAACCTTTGTAACTATATTCCACTTGTTTGAAGATAAGCAGATCAAACAAGCTGAAGATAGTTACAAAGGATTTTTAATAAATACATTAAAAAAACCCATATTAAAATAGAATTCCCCCATGAAATAACAGTTTCAAAATTTAAATAATCAAATATGACTCTTAAAGAAAACACCGATTTTATTGCAAAAAAAATGTCAAAATTGTGACTTTTGGAAGAAATAGGTAACATTTCGATTAAAAAAATTATACTAATTTATAAAGCAATTGTTGCACCACACATAGACTACTGTTCTAGTGTTTTCTCACTAAATAACGTAGCTATCTTTAAAAAACTCCAAACAATCCAGAATAGAGCAATGAGACAAATTTTAAAGTGAAATAAATATAAATTAATACATAAAATGCTCTTAAAAGGATATAGATATAAAGAGTGATGTGACCTTCGAAAAAAAGGATTTTCGTTATTATCCATGGACCTTTCCCACTAATATAGTATCCACTTCAAAGGGTTTTTTTCTCTAAAAAACGGACCCCACTTGTTTGCCATATTTATTTGAACTTTGTGCTTCACTTCTTTTTTAAATTTACTTTTTTTTTTTTATGAAAAACATCAAACGATTAAACTAACAACAGGAAAGCTTGCAGGCTTTCCTATTTGACATGTTGTCAAAACGGTGGAGTGCTCACTACAAAGGAAATAAAATAGGACAAAAATAGTGACGATGTGTTCAAACATTTTATTTCTGATTTTAGCGATTTCCAAAACGTATTAAAAATCTCCTTTTTCTTGTGACCTCTCCTATTGGAGGCTGGTTATCATCGGGATAATATTCATCATGCAGGCTGCAGCCTCAAACAACTTAGTTTATCTGCACTCGTACCAGCGAAGTAGATCACAAATTAAAAATTAGAATTTTGCTGTAAAATTAAACAAAACACGCAATTCTAACCCCTCTGAGATTTGGATACCGCAGTGGTAAATGTGGACATTTTCAGAACTGTAGAGAATTTCATTGCAAAATCTTTAACGCTATCCTGCTTTCTGTAATATTACATCATCCTTTGGGGGGGGCGTGCGAAAGGTGTTAGATTTAGCAGGGAGGGGTTGCGAGGTTGTTGAGCATTGTTCAGGGAACCCGTAACCACTCAGATTAATTAATATTATATTGCAGGTTAGATTCACAACCTGTGTCAACCAGCAATACGGATATGGTTATTTTTGCAAGCAACCAGACACAACATTTTGCACCCCTATTTGATAATGACATGTCAAAGAGTCGATTGCTAGGTTAAAAATGCAGAAATCTCCAAAAACCTAATGTTTGTTCCCAAATGCGGTGTTACTATGTAAGGTACTGTTGGAAATAATTAAATTTAATAAAATTTCGTAATACTCTTACTAGCTAGGGCTTATTCAAATACCCTCAGTATAATAGTTAACTAATAGTTTTTCTGTTTACACGCTTACCTCTTTGACAAAGTTAATATATTCCAATGGCACAATTTTCTTGGAACTATTGAAATCTCAAGTAAAACACCACAAACCTCGACGAATCGATTATTAAACCTACAACTCTGCTTTTCAAACAAACAAACAAAACTATACTGTGGAAAGGAGATACTACATACTTTCCCCCTAGAGCATTTCCTAAAGAGAAGTGAATGTTCAGCTCAAACACAAATTTTGACCAACCGAATTTTTAACCAAATGTTCTATAACATTCAAAATCCAAAAAAATCTAAGAAAAAAATATTCCTCTATTCATATTTTTACTGTTGCATTTCATGCCTCTGAGAGTACATAGTTTCAGTATTCTAACGTATTGGTGGGTAATTCACAATTTTTCGCGTGCTCTAGTCATATTTTCTGTAATGAAATGTGATTAAAAAACTCTGTAACTATTTGTCATTAACTTAATGGACCATTATGTGCATGGCTTGAAAAACGGTTTTTGATGGTACTCTTTTTGTTTGTACCCTCAGACACTTTAAGTAATTATTTAAAACCATTCTTCTAATTAAATACGTTTCTTCTCTTTGAAAGGCTCACTGACACAGAAAGGATTCTCGGAACAACTCAAGAGCTGCAGTACTTAAAAATTTGTAATTAATCATGGTACTGTTGAAACGGTTTCAAGAAATCCTTTTGCTGGATAAGACAATTTATTAAATAAATATAACGTCTTTCTTGAGAGTTCTTCCCAAAGCATGAAAAAAAAAACGTAAGTAGTTCCCTATCCAAGCAGACGTTGTTTAGATAGAATGCGTACTTGCGATGCAAACAATTTTTTCTCCTCCTCGCGTACGAAGCACTCACTCATTAAATGACGTGTGTCGGTACACAATACATTAATAATTTTAATAGAATAAAAAAAATTATTATGCTTTCTATAAAGTTATATCGTGTATTTCATGAAATTAAACTTTTATAATCCTTTATTATCCGAACCACAATAACCAGCAATAAAGTAAACGAAGGATTGAACTAAAGTACCTATTTACGAACCCTTTCTTGTCCCGGTACCCGCCGGCTGAGTTAAGTTCTATTCACATCTACAAGCACCGCGCAGTGCAGGCACGTAAAGTTTCAGGCACGGACAAAATAGTTGCTTACATTATCTACGAACACATTCGCCCACGGTTTAATATGAATTATCTCTTATGTGCCGTGCCTGCCACTGTACGTGTCTGCATTGCACGGTGCCGGCAGCTGTGAATAGACCTTTTGTTATTCTGGGAGGATTCAGTATTCGCAACTGTGGTTGAAATGATCGGGTTCAGTGGAATAGGCTGGTTGACAAGTCTTCAATGGATATCATCAGTCCATATTAATACATTACCCTTTGTCATAGATTGAACAACTAGTTAATAGTTGTAATATATACTATCTAGAGCCAATATGTTAATATAGTATTACAGAATTATTAAGTCCCTTATGACTTTTTTTCATTAAAAAAATTAAGCGCAACTATTAAAAAAACTCTAAAAAAACTATTAAAAAAACTTAAATAATTATATACACATTTGGCACTACCATCGTGGCTGTTGTATGTCAAATAACCTTCATATTTAATGCCTGCAAAAGCTTTACTTTCAAAAAAGTTTAGCTTGAATTTAATTCTGTAAAACTAGAAAACTAAAAACATGAAAAAAATATGAAAGGTTGAAATTGCATTTATTCGGTGTGAATTTTGTTCGGTAAGTCTGATTTCAGTAGATGTCTCACCTATAAACTCCCCCAATGACATTGTATAAGAATAAAACGGCAAACTCTGCACTGCGTTGGGCCCTGTTTTGCTCAAAAGCTGTAAAATAACGTGTTTTACGAAATATCTAGGCGGCCTCCAAGATACAGAGGATTATTGAAATTGCCTGGGTATTGAATTGTGATGCGGAATTCAATAAACAGGATCAAACCTTTGGAAAAACATTCACATCCCTCGTAATATTGGATCATCTGTTCAGAACAGTGCGATACCTTTATCCCACTATGCCCTACCAGGTAAAAATAATAATAATACTTGGACGATATTTATATCGCCGTTTTTTTGTAAAATCACCTCAAGGGCGCTGTACAAATACTACTTGCTAGGGTTTATCTTATTATGTACATATTCAGAAAACATACTTACACAGCGCCCTTGAGGTGATTTTTCACAAAAATGGCGCTATAGACATCGTCAAAGTATTATTATTATTATTACCTGGTAGGGCACTCCAGATTAAAACTTAATTAAATTACAATGTTTTGGGCTGTGATGATATGACTTGCACGCACAGGACACATATATACATATATTAGAAAACACTGCACATTGCATGACATTGAAGTTACTGTTTAAATCCTATTTGTCATTGATATTTTATACATTAGAAGGTTATTGGCAAAAGAAGAGTAGGTGCTTATTTGAAACATAATTTTATTTGAGATTTTTTGATAATAATTATTTACATTTACAAATATTTAAAATATTTGTTTATTAGGTAACTGAACCATTCATAGATATGACTGTCCGAAAAGATGAGTTTTGAGTTTTGATCTGAATTCTGTCGAGTCTTTAATCAATCTTAGATCGTATGGCAGTTTAATAGCACCTACAACTGCGGAATTTTGCTATTATCAAATATTTCGCCTTCGAATAAATTTAATTGAGCTTGCTTTACAAGTGTTGATTACTGTTTTTACTAAAACACGCAACAAGAAGTTGTGAAGTTGTACGTAGAGATTATATAGGAGACTCTGACGGTAGTTGTAAAATATTGAAGAGTTTGTATTTCACACATTTACCATACAGATTTTAAGAATTATGGATGAATATTATTTTAAGATTTCCCGGGATCGTTATGTGAGAAAACCCTCATTTTTTTCTCGTGGGTAATAATAATTACGACATAAAAATCTATATTGAAGAAGTTAACATGTCCATGTATCATTAAAACAAACAAATATATCTATAATAATATAATATAATAAAATAAAATGTCTATACTTTTTACATACTAATAAAGGTATACATTTTATTTGAAATCGGAAAAGAGAAAATTGTAATTTGATTTGATTCACCCCTTTTACATTTAGTAATGTAATAATAATTAGTGGGTGAAAACCCTCCCAGGCACCTGGGGGGTGGCGCGCTGTGGGCGGCTGTGACAAACAGAAGGGTGCTATTTGCAGGCTTCGTGACGACACTAACTACCCACTGTGTACCACCCACTCAGTTCCACGTTTTTTAACGAAAGTTTTCTTGGCGTTTATACAATAAATTAAACCTGGCAAAAAGCCCGTTGGGTCGTATCGTGAGATGTTCATGTTTTACGTTCGAAACATATAACGTGTTTTATAATATAACCTGTGTAAATGATTTCAAATAATTTTCCTGCATCGCGGAAAACGATCACTCAACGAGTTTCTTCCCACGTCAATAAAATTCTCGGGGTTTACTCTTTTTTTTAATAAATACTCATATGTTTCATATTCAAAGATAGTTAATCTACCAACACAGAGAAAAATTATCCTTCACTCCAATGTTATATAACCTTTCACATTTGAATGCAATGAGAAAACTAATTACACGAAATATGGTTTTGCATTGAAAAAAATAATGTTAAATTCTATATTTACACGTACATCTGAACGACAAGATTAAACTCACATGTAGGACCGAGAATTTTTTATATTTTTTAAACTAAAACAAAGAATTTTAAAAATAAAATTTTCCCATTTTAAATATAATTAAATACTTCTTCAATAAATGTAAAATTATGTTGTGGTGTCATAATAGTCGTTTAAACAAAAAATTACATATTCATTTTATAAATAAATAGTTTATCCTGATGAGGGGAGCTTTGCTTCTGAAACGTGTCAATATTTACGTATTACAAATAGTGACTTAAATAAATTGATTGTTACTAATTTATTAAATAGTTTATCATTTACGAAATAAACATATTTAAAGAACTGCTTTTTCTAAAATAGAACAAATTAACACCATCCCAATTGAATACGCTTCGACCCTTCTTCTCACGTCTAATGTTAATTATTTTTTCAACTCACGCTCACTATAATTCACTTTTCAGGCGTTGGCTGTCAGAGAAGTGGCATTCAAAACCGGCCCTAATTTATTTGCTGACGATATGAGCTGTTGATTATGAAAACATATTTTGCCTGGAACCCATTAGTCTGAGCAAGCATTTGTGTCACCGCGCACCATTCACCATCGAACATTTCCACAACCAACATCCCTCGAGTCATTTCATCACCTTATTGAATGATGTCGACTTCGATCGATAACTGGACTAATTGTTTAACGACTTCCAAATAAGTGCTATTATTAATTAACAGTAATTATTTTATTTTATTTACGTTTTTCCATTAAACGTAGAATCTCGGTAGATTTATATTAGATTCCCGCGCTATGGAACCTAGTGGAAGTACTAAACAGGTAAATACTTTTAACAATGGATTTATTTCAAAAATTTATTATGATGTTTCGTGTTCATTGGTGACTAATAATAAATTCAAGATTTTATCGGGTTAATTTGCATATAAGGGGTATTAAACATCTTATGATGCCGGACATGTTTTGAGGCATTTCTATTATTTTCAAACCATGAAAATCTTTGATTCATCTAAATCAAAATAATCGAACGGCAAATTTAAATGATGTGGAATGTAATCATCACATATAGTAATGTAGTCGAAAATTAAGTTTTAATAATGTTCAGTTTGAACAATGCTGAAGAAGATCGGCTGCGCTTCCTGTTTCATACATAACTTAATTTTGAATTTGAGGCCAAAATACCCATCCAAACTGAATGATATTTTATTTTTTTTAACTAAAGGTTTAGTAAATATCTAGTATTGATGAGAATAATTTTATTTGTTTTTGTTTTAAATTAAGAGGTTTAGGCCAAGAAAAAAAAACATAATATTAGATGCAACTTAGAAAATTATTTGCGGGTTTATCGTATTTTTTAAATTATCAATTTGCTATGTAAATATGATTCCGTAAATAAAAAATATAAAAACAAAATATTAAAATAATGTTTTTTTTTCGGGAAGATATTTTAAATTATGTACGCCAAATTATGTACATTGGTTATTTTAAATTTAATTTAACATACGCCATAATGCTTATTTTAATACATATTTTTAAATTTTCTTTTTATTTTATTTTATATATCTTTATATTTTCAAAGCAGACGGGGTAAAACTTTTTTTTTAAATCATCATTACCCCCCAAATAATCGTTAAAGGTGCCTCTGAAATCTTGAAAAATCAATTCCTTTAATGGCCTATATTTTATAATGTAAAACAAAAACAAAAATAATTAATTAATTCTAATCCGTACTAAATATTTACTATACTTATTGTTAAAAAAAATCATTAGGTTCCGGTGAGCATTTTGGCCTCAAATCCAAAATTAAGTTTTGTATGATACAGGCCACGCAGCCGTTCCTCTTAAATAAATTATTTATTGTTGTTTATTAATTATTAGGTATCAATAAAATATCTTGTATTATAATAAAATTAATTAATTGTCATAATCGACAGCCATGTAATATGCAAATATTAAAAATAACGTATCATGCTGATATCTAATTTATGCTACTCATTAAAGTGCTTTTACCTTTTTTCGTCAGCCCTTGCGATAATGTTAAACGTTTTTTGAATAAATATAACGCCATTTATATATGCATAAATTTCCAGTCTGTATTTGTTCTGCATTTTTAATAATGTTTCATATTTTTTAATCTAATAATCTAACAAATTTTCGACAATACACATACAATACTTTAAATAAAATACATGAACACTGCATCACCGGTTGTCTCAGTGAGGTGTTCACGAAATACTTTAACATGTAAACCATTTACAGTATCCATCATTCTTACCGTATAATCAACAATCTAAATACCGTTAAACATATGTCATGCTATCCTTGCATTGAATTGTAAACTAAATAATAAATAAAAACAAACCTAAAACAGGTTTTCGAAAATAAAGAATCATCAATGCATTGTACCTTTAAGGTTGCAGATATAAGACCTGGTGGTATTTTAAGGGTTGACATCACTAAGCCGAGAAGAAGTTCCGGGAGCTCCGTCGAGTTTCGCCATCAACCAGAGTTCCTTGGGATGGTAAGTATATTTTTGTCATTTTTAAAAATAACCACCATTTAAATAGAAACTTTAGGGGGATCCACTTCGTAAAATTCAAACGAAATCACGCACTCCATATGTAGGTGGCGATAAGGTTGAAATACACTGGCCGCATGTTTCGATTTATGCAACAAAAAAACATCACCAAAATGCATGTTTTATTTTATTTCGTAAAGTATAGATGAGTACTAAAATGTTTTTAGGTCATATTCTAAAAAAAACTTTATTTTCCATAATGATCAATATGATAATATTCGAAAAGGGTTAGTAAGTAGGAGATTTTGCACTTCAAACTTTTTTTTAGTTCCGATACTTTACTTTTATCTAGGCTTATAAAAAGGCTAACCAAAAAAATGCCCAGTTAAACCAAAGGCCAAGGTGTATTCTACTTGAAGTATTTAATTAAATCATCATTGAAATTTCTAGAATATCAATTTTTAAACCCAAAAGCAAGTGATTTTGAATTACTTCGCATTGCATCGCCTTTAAATCAAAATGACTGGTCCATGTTGGTCGATGTGAAGAATTCAAATAAAAACACGTATAATACTATATTTTTCAACAAATTTTAAAGCAGGTTGACAGTAGCTGTACGCGTAAACACACTTTACTTTAAAACATGAAATCTGTTTATGTAATGTCTCAAACAACAAAAAATCTCGATGGGAGGGATCTTGTGCAATGAAAATTACATTCTTTTTTTAGTCTGGAAATTTTATGTTAACGCAACTAGTTTTTCGTTACCTTTTTTTTACAGTAACTCTATATAGGAGGCTCTGAGGGAAATAATTTCCCCTCAAGGCCTATGTCATCTTTGGGGATGCTGTGTGGAGGGTCTTTTAGAGGATAGGACGGAGTGAACTTGGGTCTTGAAGAGACCCATGTAACGAGTCGTAGAAACGACCCGTTCTCCTGTTACAATTGTCAACCGTGTACAAATATTGAGCGCGAGTTCGGCGTATTTCCCGACTATGCACCGGTGCCGATGGGATCAATGACGCTAGTTCTTCAGAGCATCTTCCATTAAAATACCGGTAGAACAAGGACACCATTCCTACCTGACGTATGTTCTCCAAAAATTAGAATCCATTTGTTAAGATAGGAAACAAACGGACCAAAATTCTTCAATATTCGGTTCGTGTTTTTATGACGTTTTAAATGTTACCGTATGGTTATTTAACATTTACAGACTGGTAGATACGTTCGGTATCGTGAAAGATCACCATTTAAAATCAAGTTCGCTTGAAATTACTTTAGCCTTGTTTGGTGACCACATCTGAATAGCCAAGTACCTCCCAGCCTTTCTCTCCCCCACCCACTACCTTCAGCCTCACAACATATTCCAATTAGGGAAGTCATAGTCCTACTGACTCAGTGGAAGCAGTGGGACTCTTGTGCTATAGGTACCTATTCACATAAAACAATGACATATATATATTATATTTTAGGAATAACGCTCGGGACTCAAAATCTAGAGGTAGAGATTGAGAGTAGTTGGGACTCTTGTGCGGAATTAACTTTTTTTTATTGCCTCTTTCTCTTTCTGACTTATTTTCAACATTTTTTTACATTTTTTTTAAATAATACTTATATAAATGTACCACGTAAATCAACATCGAGGCATCATTTGCCTTATTATTGTGACAACTCCATCACTGTATCACAATTGTGTACTCCCGTTCATCGTATAGAGAATTATTTTAATAATTATAAAAAGATTTTTGACATATTTAACAAAATATAAACAAATCTTACTAAAATGTATTTAACTAGTATAATTGAATAAATTACCTAGCTCTGCTTCGATCTTATTTCATTTGTTAACACACTAGTTAGATTATTACTTAATCCTAATTTTCTGGCTGCGTAGACATTATTTTTCTGGAAATTTAATGTTGATCATTAAATTAATCATTCAAATACTTCTGCTTTGCTTCTGATTCTTTTGCCATGCCATCGCTTACATGTATATGTGTGAATCTTTCTTTTTTAAAAATTAATTGTTTTATTTTAATTTGAATTTATATTTACATTAATGCATTCCTATTTAACATACGCGACTACTCAGTGACTTTTGAGTGAGCTAGAAGTGCTAATATTGAAACATACGACGTTATTGATGTCTTTGAAACTGAAAACGATTTTTTTTTTCGAAAAATAAATTTTTGCTGAAATGACATCAATAAAATCGCATTTTTCATTCTTACGACTACAGTACAGTGTGTTCTGATAAAAAATGTGAAATATGTAAACCCCAATTTAGGCGTAAAGTAATAAATATTACATTATTAATAGAGTGTAGCAAATTAAACGTAAAATAGCTCCATTATTTCTTTCTTCATTTTGAAAACGGCCATAAACGCCGAAACAGCTGTCACAATAATAACAACTAAAAATACTTGCATAACAACATTATAAAATTTAAAAAAAAATAGCTGCTCCTCACCATTAACACGCAAGATTCTTGTGTTTTGTGGGGGAATATCACTTAAATAATAAAACCCTAACATAAAATATTATTTGATTTATAATACAGCGGAAAACTACAAATCAGACGGTTGAAATTAGTTGTCTGTTTTAAATGGTAATAGTATTAATAATTAAAGAAAAGAAAACGCAAGGTTTGTTGAAAAATAAAAATACAAATAATCTAATAAACAAAATAAATAAATTACTGTTACAGTAGTTTGAGGTAATTTTTCATTTAAGCTGGAATTCATGGATATTTTCTCTAATTTTGAAATTTGAAGGAAGATTTTTATAATAAGTCATTCCTAGAGAGGGGCAGGTATTTTAAGTATGCTAAGTGTTGAATTGTGGGATTTTAATGTTCTTAAATTAATTAAAAAATATACTTAGTATTCACCACTTTACTCGCGACGCTCTCATCGTCGGGAATATATTCGTATTCGTATATTCCTGAAGAAGAAAGCATCGCTTTGGAAACATATAGACATCAGTGTATATTTACAAAGTGGTGAATACTAAGTATAATTTTTAAATCATTTATTAATAATGACGCCACAAAGTGAATACTAATCGTTTGAAGAAATTATTTTAATATTATGCTGATATTTGGCGGATATGTTAAAGTGTAAATTATTTAACTTATTTTCTTCAAAAATTGTATATTTTTGATAGATTTTATCTATTGTAGGTACATTGAAAAGTTTTATCATCCGTTAAATAAAATAATGATTGAATCATCAACCGTTTAACATTGCTCTTAGATTTTCAATTGCGTATTAATGTAAGCTTACATTGCAAAAAACATTTAAAAAACGTTTTTCCTATTCCGGATATGAAAATATATGAGGGACGTATAACCTTTCAAATAATAACCTTTCTCGCATAAATAACATACAAAAAATTCATACACTTATCTACGTTTAGCTGGTTATTTAATAGTCCGTAGGGATTTTTAAATTCGCGGGAGACATTCAGAACAAAGGAATAATCCAATACTTTAGGGCGCATAGGTCAAATAGCAGGCCCCTAGATATACATTGACCTAATTATTACATCTGTTTCAAAGGCAACCCTAGGTTCATGACTAGTTGCATCGTACAAAAAAATAATATTTTTATACTGATATGTCTACATCAGCAATTATGAAACATACAAAATTTGACTAAATAACCATCACGTCGTTTCGCCACGGGGGTATGCGTTGAGGATAAACCACCAACAGCCGCCCCACTGGCTTTGTCTACGTGGGATTTTTGTTATATGTATAATATATATGTATATGTGTATGTATGATTTAGTTAATTATTTTCCTTTTCTAACATTTCTGATTATAAAAAAACTTCTGTAAAAATATTTATAATAAAAAAATATTTAAACTCTGTATTGGCACACACTGCTCCATTGACATTCATACAACGTCTCATACATATTCTTCCGTTAGTCTGACTTTTGATATGGCGCAACAGAAGTAATTAATTCACTGGTCCATGCCATGTTTTCCTCGGGCATGTTTGAATTCTTCTGCTGCTAACTTCCGCATCGTATACTCTCTTTTAACTCTTTTCTTTGTTCATCCGCTCAATATTCCCAAACAATCTACGATTGGACTGGGGTAGCCGTAGCTCAGTGAATTAGAGCATAGGGTCCCGGATATACCATAAGGTTCTGGGTTCGAGTCCCAGCTGCTACCGTTATCTTTTCTTTTCGGCTTCATGTTTCATTCTAAAAGTTGTTAGTATTATTTTTAATTATTAAAAATACATTACAATGAGGTTTATAAGCTTCAATAGTTATTCCAAAAAAAATATGGTAATCCTAAACTTCTAGAAAAATTCAACAGATGTCCCACCTAAATAAAATCGGATAGGTTTATCCGAGACACTATCTAATGATTACAAATAAATTCGGGTTCGAATCTTCTAGTTATTAAAAGGTAGCAGCCAAAATATATGGGAATGAATTGAAGATAGTATTAACAGTTGGTAAGAAATGAAATATGATACTGATAAAATGACAGGACGGATTGGGCTAGCCTTAACTCAGTGGATTAGAACTTAGGGTCCCGGATAGACCATGTCCTGGGTTCGAGTCCCAGCTGCTACCACTGTCTTTTTTTTTTTCTGTGTCATTTCCGTTTTATGTTTCATTCTAAGAGTTGTTAATATTATCTTCAAAGAAAAAAAAAAAACAAACGGGTGGACGAAAAGTCACATTTACAATTAACGGTAGTTGCTACAATTGTATACTCAGTGAGTATATTCGCAGTAATGTGTTTTCATTAATTTTGAGTTATCACTACTAATGTGTAATCGTTCCATTAGGAAGAAATATTTCATTCCTTAGATAACCGAGTAGCGTGTGAAGAAATCACTAATGGTCTGTATCGGGTGGCGTGCCAGCTGCTAAATATTCGATATGTTTACACGTAAACGTAAATCATCCAATTTTTATATTCACACTAATGTTTTATTGTTGTCATTGATTACGTATTACTCTTATTAGTGAAAAACAACTCAAACCACCCTCTGCACATTTGTCGTGAAATTCATAAACTTATAAAGACCATTTATTGCATTTTATATCTATTAACATACAAATTTTTTTTCACAAATCATACATTAATAAAAATTCTTTATTCAAAGTTGATATTCTTTGAAATTTTAAAATCAAAGCTCCATTAGTTCCGATTAATTAATCAAATTAGTTCACTTTGGTAAAGGAGAAAGACCCACATTTTCCATATGCTTTTACCAGGGTGGAATTAGTCTACTGCATTAAACATATGTATTATATATATTCATTTTTATTAGAATAATTTATTGAAGCTTATAACCATCGTTGTATTTTTTTCTGTGTCTTTTCTCTATCATATTTCATTTGAAATTTGTTAATATTATCTTAAAATATAATTTCTTCAATAAATTTATAATTAATTTTTGGTGTCATTATTAAAGAAAATAATAACATTTACTTTGTGTACACCACTGTTTAATGTATAAATATCAACATTTTTCGGAAGCTAAGCTTCCGTCACCGGGATGCATAGTATACTGTATATTGTATGCTGTGTATCCTGATGAGGGAAACTTCGCTTCCGAATCGTATTGAAATTCATATATTAAACAGGGGTGTACACAAAGTAATTCTTATTAAGGTATAAGTGGTTGAAAAGATACTAGGTACTAACTATTAAGTTGGTCAATTGAAAAGATATAATAGATGGTGATATTTCAAACTTGCACATTTTCAAGGTGCTAAAGAGTCCCTCTTTCCAGTTCGCCTCTGTTAATAAATGTAATCAACTACTCCACTCGCTTCTACAATATGTACGATTGTCATTACCTCCATTTGTCTACTACCCGGGCAGAGTAATTTGTCTCTAAGCCCGGCGCACCCCTCGACTCTACCGACATAGTCTCGTGCCAGGGAGTCCGCTATTCTTGAACTTGTTATTTTTAATATATTATATCTTAAAATAACTATCATCTAAAATATAAAACAAGTGATGGAGCTGAGGCTTGCGCTTACAGCCTTTTGATGTAGTGAGCTACTCAAAAGTAAATGTAATAACACAATTTCATTAAAAAAAACTGTTAATTGAAAATCACGATGTAAACAGAGCAAAGGTAACTAACAGCGACTTCAATCAAATCAATCGTACCATGGGTATATTTGAAAATACATAGATTTCAGATTTATTTTCTGGTTATCCAATTCTAATAAAAATTGGCGGTTTTCATTTTCCAATTGCTGGCATTGCCTACTGACTTTGCACTCAATTTTTTAATTCGATTTCAGCTACTCGCTGTTGTAGCCATATCTATATTTTGAAAATAGATTTTTGTTAATTTAACAACAATCACTTTGTTTAAAACCACTGTATTTAATACGTAAATATCTACATTTTTCAGAAGTAAAGCCCCCTTCCTGAATACGGAGCTTGGCTCAAAATGATTTTGTTATTATTTTAATAAATAAACTTCAGAAAGTAATATTTCGTCTTTTGAAGTAGATTTTTGTGTTTAATCTCGACATCCACGTACTTATTTTTTTTTTAATTGAAAGATTTGGTTATATGATTTGTAATGTTTTTTTATCTAATTTCATTTTAATTAATAATTTATTTTTTTGTGTACAGTTATTTTATCATTTTTGGTGAAACACTCTTTGAAAACCTAATGTTCTTTCAAATGAAAACTGCAATAACTTCTAAAGCATTGAAAAACTAAGCAAAAATTCAAGCATCAAATGTGTTTTATGCCAGTTTTTATTCAGGTCTGAAAGTGTTAAGTGGATAAATCTCAAAACCATACCGTAAAACAAACATTGTACAGTATTCCACTGCGAGTTTGATAAGCGTGGTGTTTAATATCGTAAAGTGAATTTCGATTTGCGTTTGTACACAAACTGTAGTTAAATCATGATGAATATCAAAATAAATCGAATGAAACTATTTTGCTACAGAGCTTATTTCATATTGAATGATATATATTTTTAACATAAATGTATTGATTGTAGATATTTTTGTGTTTTAAACTCAATTGTTAAATTGCTGTGTTTTTCTAATCATTTTATGCTCGTTTTTAAATACACAAAACGCTAATTGAAGAAAGTGGATTATATTACAATCTGATTGAGCAATATAGAAAAAATGGATCGGATGTGAAATAACCTTCCGACATCTCTCCTCAATCACTCTCAAATTGTTAGCATAGTTCATTACGGAAAATAAATATAAGCCATCATACTATTCATTTCATTCACTAAATAACTGAAAGAAAGATCTCACAAATTGATAAATTCATGACGTGTTTACTAATACGCATTAAAATGGCATTAACATAAATATTATGTTAAATCACAAAAATGTTCCCACTGAATTGAACGTGAAAAACGTATCAAATATATAACTTGAAAACAATTTGTTGGTAGGGTTGGTGAGAAGTCAGAACTGCACATTTATAATTCTGAACTGACTTATTCAATGATCTCTTAACTCAAACCGACATAGGTGATTAAACTTTTAAAAATATCTTTCATAACAACACCCCTTCCTGTACACAGAAATCTGAGACATTCTTTAACAAATTAAATATTTTCACCAAGGTTGATTGAAAAATACGTCCAATGTTTTCTGACTTAACTAATTTCACATCTCAACCCAGGTTTAGTGGTACATATGATGTAAAAACAAATATCAACAGTGCTACTAATGGTATCCACTCGTTTTATCCATCCATTTTGAAACCAATAATCTTATAATTAATGTCGGCAACTCCGATCCGTTTCATCATTCCCCTTTATTGGCAGATTGGTTAGTTGAGGCGCTGGCGTGACCATTAGCGGGAGACAACCCTATTTCAACGTGCTACACCGCTACGTGCGGCTGCAGGGGTGGCGATTGGCGAGACACCGTCTTTTAAATGAATACCTTCGAATTTAGTATCATTCTAAGGGTATGATTTTGTTTTCAGTTAAATTTAGGGTTATTTCAATCTCCGTGTTGAGTTTTTTTCTTTTTTTTCTGCGATAAAATCTTCGTTCTTGCCCCTCGCTCGTAAAACGTGTATGTAAATGTTAAAACTTTTTCGTCACACTAATTTTTGGCATTAAAACCTCGACCTTTATAAATCTAACTCTTTTCAAAATAAAACTATTTTCATGAATTCAACGCGCAAGCATTTATTTAGATTTTCTTTGTGTGAATACCATTCCAGACAACATTATGACAAAGGAAGTTCCTAACCATCAACCCATTTCCCAATGCATTTGTAGGAGTATGCAGAGATGATGGAATGCCAACTCTTTATTATGAGACCGACTCCTTGCTCCATATTCACTCATACATCGTCTCGTAGATACTCATCTGCTACACTAATCTATAACATCACTTAAATATTTAAGTAACATAATCCTTTCATTTCCTAGTAGTGATGTCTCACCAAAACGATACTGAAAGCATCTTCAACTCTGTTCCAACGTATTTTATTGTGTTAATATATAAGTCTGTTCTAACGAAATGTGGGGCATCGATCAATTAAAACCAACGGCAAAAACCTTCGTAGCAGTGCACACCCAAAGCGATTAATAAATCATGTATCAGGAATTCATCGTATTCCTAAAAACAGAAGTAGAAAAGCGAGTAAGCGTGCACGCCACGCCTCTGTTAATTCGGTGAGTGTCTTAGAACAAAGGCTGAAAGAGCGGTGAAGATAGCGCATGGCGTGGGGATTCTGATCAATAAGACAAATATTCTTCGGGCACAGAAAGAAGACATTATTCAAGTGTTTGGTTATCGAAAACTCGCGCTCCACATTCGCTATCAGTGGACTGGCGGCTCGACACTGGCTACAGGTGTTGGCTGTTGGTGTTAGGTGTCGCCGCAAAGTGGACAAAGTTTTCCTACTGGGAAACATTCGTAGTTTGGGGAAATCTCTGTTCGATTGAGCGACGTGTTTTGGATATTTGTGATTTTTCAAATTTGTTCATTAAAAATATTGAGTGTTTTTGTGATCTTTGAACGAATGTAGGTATAAATGGATTTGTATAATGTTCATGAAAATTATTGCTTAAATATCTGTTTTTTTCTTTCTATTTTACTAAAAGGTTACTTTAGTAATAATATAAACTGACCACATAACTATAATAATATATAAACTCACAATATTACGTAAGGGAGGATGTTTTGGAGGATCACGATTTCTCTTCCAACAATCGTACCTGCAAAAGCTTGGACCAAAACTCTTTCGCGTTTCACTGCAAACCTGTTTTATAGATATTTTTCCTTTGACGTTTATTTTTTTATTATGAAACTATTAATGTACTTGGCTGCTAGAGTGTACTTATAGCGTCATTTCGTAACTTTCGGAAATCGCAAACGTGAGCTCTCAGAGATTGGTATTTGTTACTGCATTTGATGAAATTGTACCCATTTTATATTTACATTTTTCGAATCAATAAGAATCCATTTCACGTCTATTTTAAATGTAGTGGTTAATTTTTCATATCTGCATCTTGTAAATAAATATTAATGTGTTCTTTGTATATTTTCAATGAAATGGCAACCGTTTTCAATCTGCATTTTTTAAATGATCTTCAGCACGTCTATTTGTTTTGGATCTGAGTTTTGTAAAACAATATTATAACATTGGAATTTTTTGAAACGATGCGAAGTTTCTGTTTAGTTTATAACTTCACGTGTCGGGTAGTCTCTGCAGACTTAATGCAATGCAATGTCTTGAATAGAGTATATTTATAAACCCTTTGGTGCAGTAATCCCTTATCAATTTCCTATAGTGCTCTTCCCTTGCACGCGCGTATGTTAATTCTGTTTTCACCGCGTGTTCATTGAATATTGTCATTCAGACGGTGTTCAATTCATTTTCATGGGGTTTTTCATCCAATATTTCTAAGTGAAGATATACAACGTAGTTTATTATTAACTTACTAAAAACTAAAACCATAAATTTATCGATTTGCTTTAAGTAATGTATTCAAGTTTCTAATGAAACCGTACATTTTAAGAAAAAGTGGTGATGGTTATAGATAAAAAAATATAAGTTTTTGGTCACACCGCTAAAGGTTGAGATTTTTTTAAGATTCTTGCAATTTTCAATGCTATATATCATTTATTACAAACTTTCCATTTTATTGTTTTTTTTTTCGTTATTACCATTGGTTACTACCAGGCTTCGTCAAAGTTATGTTATATATCGATACATTTTTGTTTTAAATTGAAAATTATGTAGCGAAGAAGATGGCGCATTGTTTATTCACATATATACATAGATTGATATTTCAAAGCTATAAATCCTGTGATCTAAATAACTGCGTGATAACAACAGTTGCGTAAAAAACGTGTATAAAATGCAATTCGCCAGAGCTCAATGTTCAAGAGATTTTGCCGTCTCAAAAAACAAATACCTTTTATAAAGTAACTTAAGGTTGCAAACTAATTTTGTCAGTTAAACTTATTCCACAATCTCTATCTTTGGTTTGAAATTACTTATGCATCCTTGCAACGAAAGATTTATTCTCTTATTGCGGGTGAAAACACAGAAGTGTTTTAGTTAAAGACTCTTCGTGAGAAGCAACTCGAGTATCATTAACGGTTCACCCTCGTTGGTATAAAGTTGAGCATAATTCCCATCTTTCTTCTGTTATCTGAAGTATTTTTTTGTCTACGACAACATTAATATTGTACCAAAAATATTAAGTAAAATATCAAAATCAAATTTTGTCTACGTGTTATTCAAACAATGTTAAATACGAAACAATGACGATTTAATCAACTTTCTACGTTTAAAAATATATTAGTCACGAAAGTTTTGACTTTTAACAAAAATTTATGTTAATTTAGTACGCACACATACCGGCAGGTAGGTGGTCCCGTTTTTAATAGAAAATATTCCAAAGGATAATTAAGATTCATAAATATAGGTAAATAAAAACCTTTTTTTTAGTAAAACATCTTACAGTTTTTAAGATTCTTTATTGATTTGCTTGAGCTTTTAGAGTTTTTCAAGGTCTTTTGTGAATGTTTTCAATATGTACAGCAAAAAACTCTCAATACCTCATGACTAAAATTGCCCGTGTGGGCCGATATATACCATATAGCTTAACAATATTGTGTGCTACATTATGTGCTAATTATTAAATGATTTTGTTTTTAATTCCTAGAACTCCATAATTTTTTTTTTTTTTAATTTAATCTAAATAAAATTTATTAATGTTATTATTAAATTAAGCCGAAACAGCTGTCATAATAATACAAATTAAAAATACTCGCAAAACTTAGTAACAACATTATTAAATTTGATTTACATAAAATAAATTTAAATGCTAATTAATATATTTTTTAGTTACTCTTTCGCATATATTTACTTAAATTTTGTTAGTGTGCAACCGTATTATTAAGAATATTTAATAGGTATTATAATTATACACTTGAAATAAGTATGTCACATAATTATCGGTTTTGAGAAATGTTTAACATCCTGCATGGAGCATTAAGTTACCAACAAATTAACTTTTTCACATTTTTTCTCTGGATTATGATCAAAATTTGGACATGTATTTTATACACTTGTCTGTTCATACGCAGGATTTGAATGAAGGCTTCGGCCCCTCTTCGCCGCAGCCTTCCATTGATCGCCTGTCCGTGACTTGGGCGGACGGCGAAGTCGCCCCCTTGAGGCTGAACCCATTCACTCCCGGCACTCCGCCTGCTACAAAGATGGAAGTTCGATTCCCAGGTAACAATTGTTTTTTACTATTCTTGACTATTTGAAACCTATTTTTCAATAGCGCTCCCAGCGTTCGAGGCAGTTCCCAACCAATAAATATGGTTTTTAGCAGACAAAGGGGCAAATGAAATCAATTATGAACGTAATATTTTTGTCGGGCTTTGCATTAATGTTCAACTATTGCCTGGTGCTTGTTCGCACTTCGTTTCAGTGTGAAAGATACTCTTAGTATCAAGCTAGTGAAAGACCACCATTGAAAGATTTGAAACGTTGATTGAAATCGCTTTTAGTCATATTTGATGACCAAATCTGAACAGCCAGATACTTTCCACCTTCCTCTTCTCCATCTCCATCCCCCCTTCACTACCCTCAGCCTACATTTAAAGCGCTCGTGAGGTGATTTTTAGTCACTAAACGACCCTCAAATAAATTGACCATTTATTATTATACCCCAATTGGGGATGTCATAGTACCATTGTCTCCAGATGGTTGGGAGCAATTGGGACTCTTACGCGAGATATGTATAAAAATAAAAACGCATCAATCTAATTCATCGCTCGCCTGTTGGAGTATGGACGGAGCTATTGAGGCATCGCTTGAAATGGGGTAGTCCGGCGTTTAACGATGTCAAGGGGGGAAATGCCGGGTCGCCAAAAAACGTTGATCCTAAGTGTTTCGGTAAGATTTTCACGATTCTCTAAAATTCAATAAAATAACGTCCAACCAATTAAAGGGAAATTTCTCTCTAATCCTTAAATTTCTTGATTGCAAGAAACTTTATCACATTAGTAAATTACGTGGATGTAGTTGGATTTCATCAATTTTTTTATTGTCTTCTCATATATCCCATATTTGCCAATTTTCCAGGAGAGCAAAAAAAATTTTTTTTGGCGAATTTTAATACATTTTATTACGTGTTTCGCTAATGGGGTAAATAAAAAAGCTCAATTAAAACCTCATTAGTGAAACGTGTTATAAAATATAAAAGAATCTGGCAAAAACAAATCATTTTTTCGCTCTCCTGGATATTTGCTGAATATGATGTACGTCTGTCTGTGTTGTGGGCGACGATATGCATTGAAAATTAAGTATGTTATATTTTACACACTGGTCGGTATGAAGGATAGAAATAATATGGCAACTATAAACTACAGAAAAAGTATAAAAATATTCGAGCCACAGAAAAAAGTGTGAGAAATCTAGCCAGAAATCAAAATCAGTATATTAACTGTAAAAAAAATGAAATGTATATAACCACTTACTAGATATTACATGTCATTGGTTCCGATCCTTGTAAAAAAATTCTAAAACCTTGTAATCTGTACACCACTCAATTTATGCGTGTACTTTTTATTTCTAAAATAAATAAAAAAATAAAATAACTGCAAGGAAAATGATCTATTATAATTTAGGACGGCTTTTTCTTTATTAACCTTCTAGGTGAATGCAACGATTTTCATTTCGAAACGTTATTAACTATCATGAATATCAAGACATAAGAATGCCTAGGATGATTCTTCCATATTTTACACATAAACCAAAAAAAGGTTTTTCAATTTATTTTTTTATAACTTATTTAAGTTTGTAAACCTCGTTGTAATATTTAATCATTGAAGTAGATAATATTAGCACATCCCAGTTGAACCACGATACCGAAAAAACAACAGAAATTAAAAAGATTTCAGTCGCATCTGGGACTCGAACCCAGGACCTCTACCTATCCGGGGTAACCGCTTAACCAACTTAGCTAATGAGAACAGTTCAATTTACGCCATTTACACCGATATCATACATCAAGTTCAAGATTTGTTAATATTATCATCCATTTTTTATAAATCCCATATTATTGGCTGCTATCCTTATGATGATTGATAAGTTATAAAAAAATAAATTGAATATTTCTTTCCAGACTTGTGAAATAAGTCAATAGATGTCTCATATAAATAAAAATCGGTTAGGTAAATCCGAGACTCTATTCCGATTGCAATTGAGTTCGAGATGAAACTTTGCAATCATATTTTATAGACAACCCTCGTATCACAACAAAGGATTATTCAGTAAAGTTTTAAGACTAGGTTCTAGAAAACAAACACCGTGCTAACGCTTTATTTTTACCTCCATTCCCATCCAAAGAAAGTGACGAAGATTTTATAAACCTCGTTTGTAATAATCTTTCAATACAACCAATTTATATATGTATAAGTACAATAAGTATATCGGTTACTACACTTGCTCCCCCACCATGAATAAGACGAAGAACTGATTCTAGGTAACTCAACACCCCCCTTTTCGACCTTAATAAAGTTTAAATATAAAATGTGAAGCTCGCATATCCCCAACAATGACGACGATGCTGCTAATGGCGTCACTGTTTAATAAACACAATTGTTGTTGACGAAGACGCACCTCTGAAAAGTGTTCAGATCAGATGATACCAATGTCTGTTCAGTATTTTGATACCGCCAATATTATTTCTACTCGCAGGATAGAAAATTTCTATTAAGACTATATTTAATGAACTAATATATACGAGTATTTTTAAATAAATAAAGAAGCAAATGAATGCATAGTAAGCGAGTTACGTGATATTTATTTTTCAGTTGTTAAGTGAACATTCAAAGGCCCTCGATAATGTTTCGTTTTTTTTTTTATATTTCTACAATTTTATTGTTAAATAAGTGCCTTTAACATCTGTGGAATGAAAGGGTAATTTAAATATTGGAGTGTGGTAAAAAAAAATAACACAACATCAATCTTTTCGTCTAATTTTCAATATAAAATAATTTTTTCACCTTATTTTTCACTAAGAGAGGAAGAAAAATTATTAAAACTCCTAAAATGTAAATATCCCGAAAGAATTTTTCTTCCTAAATAGCATGTTTCTTAAATTAGCGGTTCATCGGAAGGGCTCGTTTTATTTGAAACACACATACGTCATATCAAATCACAAATATGTATTATGGAAAGTCTGTTTAAAAAATAAAAATAATAAATACATAAATAAAAATTTAAAAACAATTTAAACAAAACAGGAGCTCGGATATATTTACACACATTTTATTTATTTTATAAATTATGTAATACTTGAGTCGGGCCATGTCAGAAGTCGGAATAATAGAAGAGAATGTATGAGACGATGTATGAATGTGAATGAAGCAAGAAGTGTATGCCAAGATCGAGTTGTTTGGCGGTCCGTCCTCTTTGCCTACCCCTGCGGAGAAACGGCGTGATGGTTAGTTAATTAGCTAGTTAGTTATAAATTATGACATCGTGTATTGCTTTAAAGAGCTTTAATAAAAACGAAGTTTTTAAGTCCATCCAAATAATGTTATGATAAATATGAAAAATATACCTTGACTTTAACACGTAGAGGACAGCGTTTGACTACCATAATACTGTCATATGCCTAGTTTAGCAGTTGACAATAATGTATCAAAAAACATACATTAAAATAAAACAGCTTACGCGGATTCTCTACAGAGTGCCAGACCATTCCAAAGGTACTGTAAAAATTAATATATTTCACTAAGTCTTTCCATGCCTTTAAAGCATAAAATGAAATTTAAAAAAACTTTCCTGTACTTCTCCGCATTTTTTTGAGTAAATATCCGGACCTGGCAACGTAAGCAGACTCGTACAGAACATTTGATAATTGGTTGTTGCAATCTCGTCGAAACTAAACAGAGCTTGCCCTTGATCTTCTCACTTTGGTGCTAATTGACTGCCTACACAAACACAAGCCCAAGTCCAAGCACAAACACAAACTCAAACCCAAGCACTAACGCCCCAAGCTCTGGGACTGCCTCGCTGAGCTTTGGCTCATTACTTCCACATGGGGAACACACTGTCGGACGTCAAACGAGTAATTAAAATGAAATTCCGTTTTGTACCTCGTTTGTCTCAGATATACTTATGATAAAAAATAATTTTAATTGAAAATATGAAACATACAAAGACACAGAAAATAAATAAAAAAGATAACAGTCGCAACTGAGACACAATCTAGATGGTGTCTCTTACCTTTTTTTCTGTATCTTTTCTGTTTCATATTTTCATTAAGAGTTGATGACATTATCTTCTTCAATGATAAATATTACGACGAGGTTCATAAGCTTCAATAAATTGTTCTTAATATATTGAGTAACATTTTAACATTAGGGTGCGGCCGAGAAATGAAGAATTTCTTTCTCCCTAGAAATATGTTCATAAACATATTAATTTGTGGCCATTATTTAAATATAAAACTTCTTTAGCAACCAAAAATGAAATATTATTATTAGTATTGTAAAAAAAGGAAAATATTTTATTATATACTCGTAAGCTGGTTGCTTAATTACTGTCATAAAAAATGACTGAGACATTTCAATTTCGAGAATTTATTTTCGTTGATATGTTACTGTATTTTTTTTTAAATATATGTTGTGACATTCCATTACAGGCACCTTGTATTGGGTGTTTCATGCTGGAATCATACCTTCAACTGTATTGAAGAAAGGCTAGGCCAGACGATGCAATTAATTCACACCCAATGATTAAATGTTTTGTCCATATCTGGGGGTTGCGACTACTCAGTTCTATCAACACCTAGTATTTTATTCAGATGTGCCAATATACATATAAACAAATAATGTATATTTCACCATGAAGCCCTCTCACCGAAGAGAAGTACTTTTTTTAAGACATGGGGTAGTCCGTATTTTACCGGTATTTGCATGAAAGATGCTCTGAGGAACTATCATCATTGAACCCATCGGCACCGGTGCAAAGTCGGGAAACATGCCAAACGCTATTGTTGTAAATGGAACCCCGATACATGAACTGCCTTGAAGATACCTATTTCAGGAATCATAATGGAGAAAAACCAAATACCAGACCATGCACCTTGCATATTAACATTTTTTTATTATTTTTCTCCTATATTGTGGTTACGATGCTTGGCTACGAATCTGGAGGTCACGGGTTCAAATACCGGCGTGCACGATAAAATTTTATTAAATTGTGTCACTTTACAATTTATTCATTTAAAATAATACATATATATATAATACATATGCAGCTCGTTTCAGAGTGGCAGATACTTGCAGTATCACCCAGTTGAAAAACCACCATTTGGAATCGAAATGTGTAGAAATGTTCTTGAAATGGCTTTAGCCGTGTTTGGTGACCAGATCTGAAGATCCAGGTACTTCTCCTTCTCATCTCCTCCCTTCTCCACTAATTTCACCCCCACAAGATACCCCAATTGGGTATGACATATTCTCACTGGATCCAGATGGTTGGGAGCAGTTGGGACTCTTGTGCGATACTCGCACAACAAAAGCAGATTAAGAGCTGTATTTTTTCACATTCATTGTGTTTATATCTGTAAGTAAATGGTGCGTGAAGCTTGCGTTGATTACTTCATAAAATTCTGAATAAGTCAGTTTCCAGAAGAAGAAAAAGCATTAGTAAATGTAAGTCAGCAGGCCCATGTCAGACGTGTCAGCAAAACGGCAAGACAGCAATCACCGAACATATAATCCTAGGAAGTATGATATGTACTGACTTGAATGAAAATTGATTCTTCCAATTTGCAAAATGACTTTCAACTCTTAGGCCCCACACAAATTAATGAAGTTGATAATCTGTTCAAGAAAGATTTTCGTTGTTTGATAATAGAAACAAGGAAGAATAGAGCGTAATTTGGTTTAGAGTATTCTTTTTTTTAAACCATCATGGTCGCAGACACGCCCATAATATACTAATGTTAATAATCATAGAATTGCTTTTTTATTGTCCAGTTTTGTGATATTTCACCTCAAGCGCGAAATATCTGTGTATTTCTTCAGTGACTACAGGTATGTAAAATTGTATTAGTGCACCACCCTACAGTGACGGGTATATTTGAACACATGTATGAATGGGCACACTTTTTAAAAGTGATATAAAGTCATTAAAAATGATAAAAAAACTAGCCCAAAAACCTGCACTAAAAATGTTTTTTATTATCATGATTTTTTTTTATTAATTAGTTTAGGTTGGACTAGGTTATTGGACTAGATTTTTTTGTTCTATTAATGACTTTATACCACATTTAAAAAAGTGTGCCGATCCATACGTGTGTTGAATTATCATGGAACCCCACCCTAGGTACCCAATAAATGTTTCCAATTACGTTGTCTCTTTCTCTCTCTCAAAGAAAAAAAAAAGTAAGAAAGAGACTCATCGCAAATTTGTATAGATTGGATAAAATATTGGCTCTCTTCAGGGGAAACCGGATAAAATAGAACAATGAAAAAACAGAACACGATAAAATAAAAGGTTAAGTATATTTTTTTCTTCAGCTTTCTTTAATGTTCTGTTTTGTCGTGGAACCCCCTCCAGTATATTATTCCCGGTGATATCCACTGACATGTTGATTTGTTTGTTGCAGATGGCGAAGCCTCCGAGGAGGAGGACTACTCGGCCTCCGTGTCCGCCATCATGCAGCGGCGCGTGAGCACGCGGCGCTCGCGAAGGGGTGCGGGCCGCGGCCGGCGCGCCTCGTCGCCCTTCAGCCCGGACGCGGGCCCCGCGGGCGCGCGCCGCCGCTCCTCGGCCTACACCACCAGCTCTGGAGAGTGAGGGCCAAACTTTCATACTAAAATTATTACTAAACTCTTTCTTTTAAGAATTTGTACGTACATATATATATTTTTTCTGTTACATTACTGAAGATTTTATGTTGGTAAAAAAGTTTACCGGGCGTTAATAATTTATGCGAACTAACACAAAAAGTATGCACGCTTCAATAAGGAGTCGTTTTATTAAGGACCATACTAAATAAAGCGCCTCATTTTGCATTAGCGCATGTTTTACAAACTTGTTTTTAACTCTTTATTTTAGAATTGTTAAAACTTTTTTTTTAAATTTATTACCTGTGATTATATTTTGGTAACAAAGCTAACCGGACGTTATTAATAAATCATGCTAACTAACACAAAAACTTAAGTACCTTTTATTACATTGTTGTTTTGAGATATACCATTTTAAAGCGTCATACAATTAAATATTTTATAAACTTGAGAAGAACTGCATTTATTGTAATGTTTTTTTTTAATATTTTTATTTATCATTTATAAATTTCGGTACAGAGCTAATATTATTTTCAACTACCAAACTAGGCACATGCCCGTATTATGGTAGTCGAAGTTCGTTGTATATTATAATATTGGTGTATGCCTAAATGTTTTGAAAAGGAAGAAATTATGAGGTACATATATAGAAATAGAAACAGAAGCATTTTAAAAACAACACAATGATGCATGTTGAAAGAAACAGCAAACGTGGTGATTTAGGAAATATATAATTAAAATCAAATAAAATAGGATAAGAATAAAATTTTATTACATATGCATATATTAATAAATCCTTTCTTTTGCAATTAACCAATTTTTGAACACTGGTGGCATAAAGATTATCAGATTTCGATTTCTTAGTATCAGTACTCAGTGAGTTGAACATTTTGGGAGCAATATAAGAAAATTATCGTTGGTGCTTAACAGTATATGTACATAAATGCGGTAATACCTACTTTTGTCAGAAAACGGTTTTTTTTATTTCTTTCCGGATTCGTTAACGTTATTTCTAAAACGTGGCGAAAATACGTAATCTTGGAGTACTTGTCAAATATTGCTACCAACTGTAGATCACGTAGATATTTCCAAAGAAAATCACACTTATAACGGTTTGTATAAATGTGAAAAAGTTTTGCTCTGAGGAACTAGCGTCATTGATCCCTTCGGAACCGGTGCGTAGTCGGGAAACACGCCAAAAGCACGCCCAACATTTGCACTCGGTTGACATTTATAACAGCTCGGCTGTGGAATGATCTGCCGGCCTCCATATTTCGTCCCTCCTAAAATATGAATCTCTTCGAGACTCGGGTTCACTCCTTCCTATCCACTAAAAAACCTTCCACACAGCATCCCCAGAGATGATATAGGCCGTGAGGGAAATTATTTCCCTCGGGGCCTCTTGTGTGGACTTACTGTAAAAAAAATACAATGGTCCCGTGCCATTATTGATAAAATGATTTGTAAAAACGAAACAAACAAACGAAAGAAAGAAGTTATTACGTTTGCAATAGCTACGAAAGCAATGCCCCTAACTGCACGGAAAGGTTAGTGCACGTGTAATAAAGTGTCGAATTAATTATCCACGGTATGTACTTATTGTCAATACGTGTACTTTGTTAAAAAATGTGCTCTTTATGTATTTTTTAAATCTATTCTGTTTTATCAAATACTTTAAATAGGTAATATTATAATATTTATCCAGCATCCGACATTTTCCAAACATTGAGATAGGGACGATACGGATTTTAGCGGCCGTAGGTATATTTTGTGAAATATATTCGAAATAAATTACAAAATTGAAGAATTCATAAAATAAATATTAGGTATATGACTTTACTGTTTTTTTGCCCATTCATATATATACCTGTATATTTTTAAGTGTCTATTAGGTATGTATAAGTCTAGACATTATTAACAATTATTAGCCTCGCCGCTCGCGCTCTACCCGTAATTGTGTTAAAAATATCAACACTAATTATCAACACTAGTTCGATCACTAATTTTCCTTAGAATGTGATTTAGAATCATATCCCGTTTGATATTGATGTGAAAAATATTCACTTGGCCCATGGTGCTTCTTTGGAGATTATTTTATTTTTCAACTCTCCTGATATTGTCATTTAAAACTATTAAAACGATCGCAACGCCCTTCTCTTTTGTCTGCTTTTTCTTGACAGTGTAGACATGCATTTATTTTGAAAAAGTTTGCATGTAAAGTTATTATCATTTGTATTGTCAAATTCATCCAATCAAATTCATATTTGTCAATGTGTTTATAACGTCGGATCGATTCATGATGCTGAGATTTCTATGAAAGCTTTGTATTTTCTTTACTTATTGCTTTGACGAAATGAAAAACATTGCAATACAATATTCAGAAAACTGTAAACTATTATTTAATTACTTCGTAAGCATCTTCAGGAAGGTCCACTTTAAACGAAATATTATATAAATTTTCTTCAGACTTACGATATTAAAGCTCGTGAACAACAAGGGAAACAATATTGTTAATAA
The DNA here is from genome assembly GCA_022606495.2 of Halesus radiatus. NCBI lineage: Eukaryota > Metazoa > Arthropoda > Insecta > Trichoptera > Limnephilidae > Halesus > Halesus radiatus. Next base: position 60,556 of record JAHDVE020011771.1, read on the forward strand.
GGCTTGAAAGTATCTCCCGGCAGTGAGTTCTTCGTGCGTCATATACCAATATATGCGAAAAACAGACGCGGCGGCGTTGCACAGCTGATAAATATATATGTATTCATGTCTCGTGTTCCTCCGTGAGATTTTGGATAGCCTAACTTAGTATTAGCACTGATTGCGCTATGGAGATGTCTGTAGCGTTTGCTAGCCTTCACCTCTATTAGTATTAGACCAGCGTCGCCACCCAGTATGGGGAAATTACTCCGAACTCGGGACCAAACCAGCAATCATTAATTTATACGACTTCATTACAATTCCATTCAAAGCGCCTCTTTTGCAACCCACACTCTGACCTTCCAATCAGGCAGATCACAGGGGAATGTATTATTTTATAACTTGATACAACCGTAACATTTTTATTGTGTAATTTAATAGTTTATTTTCGTAATTTGGCACCTTTGATGAGAGATACTTCGGAAAATACATAGAGTTTAAAAGTATTTTAGAAGGCGTTAACCCTTGTTGATGAAACTAGTCAACAAGTATGTTTTTGATTATATCTAATGCTAACGTAAAATTTTCCAAATCTTATATCACTCTTATTATTATCGCTATCACTGTCACTATTATTTTACGTATCATAATTACTTATATAATTATTTAATTAATATAGTTCCCCAATCCTGTGAAATATCTCAATTTTACTTTTATTTTGATAAATGAGAAATTTCATATCCTCTATCAGTTCTAAGAAGTTACTTTGTTTACACCACTGTTTTTATTATATAAATATCTACATGTTTCAGAAGCATAACTTTCCTCATCACGATAAACAACATATTAAAAAATAATGAGAAGTATAGACAAACAATAAACAAATTACAAGCATAATCAGAAATTAACAATAAGTGATAAAAGTAGGTAAGTGATTAATAAAAAGTGTAAAACTATATATTTAAAAAATAAACATTTTATAATTTGTAAATAATGAATTTAAATTGGAAATTTAAAAAACAAATCATTATGAAAAAAAATATATTAGAAATTTAAAAAACAAATTATTATTAATATAAATAAAATTAAAATAATATTCATTTACTTATGTTTCTTAAAAACAGTTTTGAAAATTGAAACAGCTACCTGTTGTCTGAAAATTCTTCATAAGGAGAGCGGAAACGCAATGAATGCACATGCTCTTTTTTACACCATCAAAATTTTATCAAAGAGTGGACATTTTTTTCAAAGTAGCGGTTTTTTTAAGGGAATACTATCCTAGCAAATTGTATAAACATAACGTCGGTAGAAAAACAGTAAAATACATCTTACATAATCTTTATGAAAGTTGATATTTATTGAGTAATAAATGGTTTCCGTGGTTGAGTGGTTACGATCCTTGGCTATGAATCCGGAGGTCACGGAGGTCAATTTTGTGTTATTCCACCATTTTTTCTTTCAAAATAATATACAGTATATATGCGCCACGTTCCAGAGTGTTAGACACTGTCAGTATCGCCCTGGTGAAAGACCACCATTCAGAAACGAAAATCTGCTTGAAATGGCTTTAGCCGTGTTTGATGATCTTTCCTCTCCCCCACTACCTTCAGCATCATGGCATACGCCAATTGGAGATGACATAGTTTTCACACTTATACTACATTTGTACTTTTGAAAAAAATCTTTTTTTTTCATATGTCGTTAAAAAAAACTTTTTTTCAATTGTTATAAACCACGAATTTATTATATTTTTACGCCAACCGGTTTCGCTTAGATAAAGTTTCTTCTGATAAAATATCATAAGTAAAGAATAATACAGTTCCGTAATAATTATTTTGTTATATTTGTCTTGGCGAAGCTTGATCTAAGCGAAATCGGTTGAAGTAAAAACACGATAAATTCGTGGTTTATAGCAGTGTTTGTTTTATTTAATATGACGTCGAACCAAAAAGTGATTTTTTTTTTGTGTCTACTGTTTTCATTACTTGTTTATGACATTTTGCTTCATCACTAGTTTATGACATCTTGTTTCATCACTCGTTGATGGCACAAAGAAATACAAAAAATGTACACAAAATTTTAATCTCTATTATACAGTTATTTTTTTGATAATACCCATGTATTTTGTACTTTTATGTACAAATTCAGAACTTTCTGATATAATATAAAACTTTACGAAACATTATATAATGAATGCTTCATAACTTTCAGCGTATTAAAAAAACGGGTACAGTGAAAGTGATAGTTTAATCGCCCCTAAAAAACACTCCAGGGTCACCGGGATAATGATGTTTTTCAATTACTGCACAACAAAGGACTTCTCGTTCCCAGGGCACTTTACCATAAGGCCGTAAATTATCACCGTCATTGACCTGTCGGCGGTTGGCCACAATACGACAATAGCGGGAGAATCAAAAGCCGTTTCCGCCACTCCCTAGCCGCGTATATTAAATCCCTTATTCCGCTGTCATTTTAATATGTTTTAATCAAGTTTATTACATTCCTTATCTCACGTTAGCTTTGTCCGCTAATCTATTCACTATTTTACAACACGCCGGAATAATTCCAGCGTTTCCTTCGCTCGCCGCGGCGGACCATTAGCTTAATGAAATCTTATCGGGTAATCTGCACCCACTTTCTATGACCTGAATCCGACCCCGTAATTACTTCCACAGTCAGATACACAACAAGGCCTTTCGGATTTTCTGTGTTATTTTACATCGTGTCGCTAACGTTTTATTCGTTTTAATAGTCAAACTGACAAGACAAAACTAAAAAAATACTATTTCAGTGCAGTGAGAATGTTTTCTTTAGTCACATTGGAAGCCCACGGTTTTCCGTGATTTTGAAATACTGTGCAGAACGTATTTCTGAGGAAAGGGTTTAGTAAACCTAAATCTTAAAAAGAACCCTGTTATAAAAGGGAGGAAGCGTGAAAACTAAAATATATTTTCATCGCTGAACTGTTCCGCACATAAATGTATCAACCAAAAAGAGACAGTTCACACTGTATTGCTATAGTCATTTTAACTAACGACTTTAAAATTTAAAAAATAATACTAATACAAATAAACTACCGCAAGAAAAATAAATAAGGTAAATTTAAAGTGATTTTTTGGAAGCATTATAACCTTAGAAATAATATCGTAATAGATGCGCCCCCTCGAATATATACACATATTAATAAGAAATTCTTTGTGTACTCTACTTTTTAATATATAAATATATTTTTATATATTCCGATATTTATATATTAAAGAGTAGTTACACAAAGCATTTTTTATTAATTTTATTAATAATAATAATAATACCACAAATGAATTACACGTTTATTAAAGAAAAAATATTTTTTTTAATATTTATTCACGCCCATTACAGGCTTCTACATATGTACAAAGGTACATATGTGGTATAATAGATAATATAAAAAGAAATAACATAATTTGACGGTTTTATCCAAAGTTAAATAGTTTCAAATAACTTTACTCGATGAAAAGAACTGTACTAATGCATGCTTATACTGTAACATTGATGTTCCAAATATGTCAACAACATCGAAGTATTTGTTCCCCAGTTTTTGAATCCATCGCATAGGGGAATAATATTGTGACGCTGAAGTTAAATTGTGATAATAAAATGGTAAGTACTGTCTTGTCCCACCAAGTATATGAAAAGCAATCACATATAGCACTTCAGGGGTATAAAACATTGAATTAACTATCTTAAACAAACATGTTGAATCGTAAATAATTCTACCTTCAGATAATTTTACTAAATTTAACGAATAAAATAGATAACTGCAGTCTATGCATTCTCTGGGAATACCCATTTTCCATTTACGTTGAATTCTTTCAATAGAGAGTGGATGAACTTCATTATTCGGAGGCCATACTGTGGAATTGTATTCGATATGACTCCTCACTAGTGACATATACAATGTTTTTATAGTATTGATATTATTGAAGTCACTCGATACTCTTAAAATAAACCCAATATTTACTAAGGTTTTTTAGATATGGTTTGAATATTTAAAAAAAAATTGAATTTCTTATCAAATTATATACCCAAATCATTGATTTACGATACAGAAACTAACGAAACAATACTAATGGAATTATTTGGTAAAATCTCATAATTTGACATTTTCTTATGTTTAGTTGTAACTTGTTATCTTGACACCACATAAAAAGTCTAGACAAGTTGTCTGACAGCGTATGGCAATCAATGACATTTCTTATTATCTTGAATAATTTCAGATCATCTGCGAACATTAGGACTTGAACATCATTAAAAATATATGGCACATCACTAACAAATAACACAAACAGTATTGGCCCTAAATGTGACCCCTGGGGAACGCCACTGGTAGCAATGAATTTATATGACAATATGCCATCTATTTTGACAGACAGTATTCTATTGATCAGATAATTATTAAACCACTTATATAGTGATCCATCTATACTGAATTTACGCAGTTTATTCAGTAATGATTCATGATTAACTTTATCGAACGAATTTTATAAAAAAAAAAATCTTTCACATGTCATCACTGATCGCTCAGTCAAGTTTCCGCCCAACCCCCCGACCCTAACTATCCAATACCTACAGATTTTTAAAAATATTTTAGGTGAAAAAAAAAACAACAAAATCTCACCAAAAACCAAAATGAAGTTAACATATTTTACTCCAAGTTAGGTTTGGAATCGCTGGTTAAAGTTTGTCGGGTATGTCCTGATGCACCCTGTATAGCACAATAAAGAAATACAAAGGTCCATCTACAAAGCACTTGATTACAATTCACCCAGATACTGACATGTGAACTGGTGACGCAATACAAAGGGGTAGCAGCAGAATGCAAGTAATTAGCATTGACCACTCTTAGTCTGTTTGTGTTTATCAGCACGGCGCGTGACCCTTTCCCCCTGACATAGTCAGAACAGTGGTGTCAGTACTAGTGTGATTACAGTACAGTACAACAAAGAGACAGATAACTATGTAAGGGAACTATTTCATCTGCTCATCAGTGTTCCGTTATACACCCCAAAATAGTGATTTTATGAAATACTCTCCGGGTCTATTTGAAAAATGTCTCATATTTAAATTTTTCGACGCATTTTAATTTGATTATTTTCTAAAAATGGTCCCATTTTTATGAAAAGTTGTGATAAAGCTTAAAATTATTCGCTTAAATTTTAAGGGTAGATTCGATACATTCATCAAAATGTGTGGATATAGTGCACAGTCCATGGAACCACCTGGAATGAAAACCCAGTTCCTAATAATAAATCCGGAAAACTTACTTACTATTACGCAATTTTATGCATATATTTTTAACTGCACTATTTTGTACTGATTTATGTGTACATAATTCCATCATTGCTACCTACCTGACAAAACCTTTCCAGGTATTTCGTTAGAAGGATTAATAATTGTCCAACATAAATTTCAGTTGCGTAATTCTTTCCTGTCCGATATTGCCTTTTGCCTCTTGCCTCTTCAATTTAGATGCTATTTACGGTTGCAAAGAAGATTCTTCTTCCAGAGTGTCAAAGTGTTCTTAGCAAAGTGAAAATCGTGTTCAAAATCATACTTTTGGACAAAACCATTATCCGTAAATTAAAATGTTCTATTTATATAATAAAAAGAAATAACAACATCAAAAAAGTTTATGTCCATAGTAAATATACTTTTGCATGTAGGAAGGGATTTATTTTTTCATTATTTTGTTTACGCGAGTGCCAAGTATCTGCTTAATTCTCAAATAAGTATTTTTATAACTTGAAAAAAAAATTTCAAACTTTTTTATCTAACCATCAGATAGATGTGTGGCTTTCCAAGCATATTTTCTAATAAAAGCGTAAAGACATTTCATCTCTCATGGGTAGTGAATAAATTTACGATCTCAGGTACACCATTAAATAAACAATTCATACTCATACGCCACTGGGGAGATATTATTTGAGCGATTGCTGAACAAAATCAGACTAACCGTAATTTGGTTGAGTTTTGTGTGTTGCGTGTTTCAATTTGCACAATAAACAGAGATGTTTCAGACCTATTGTTTAAAACACTATATTTAGTATAAATATAGCAGTTTTCCGTTAGTAAAATATATTCATTTAACGGACATTCACTAATGGAAATGGTTAAAGCAGTGTTGTTAAATTACAGCTTAATTAGAAAATCTTGTTCGTTCCACTGAAAGTCAGGTGTTATGAATTTTGCCTCGTTTTTCTGTCTGAAATGCCTTGGTCAATGTAATGAAATATTTCATTTCCATGAGCTATGGCCCATTTAAGTATTCATTTAACAGAAAAAAATCAGTAATTTTCAAATGTTCAAAAGGAAAATTTCGACAAATTAGTTTTTTTTTTTTAATTTGGGTCAGTGAAGTTATTACTAAAAATATTGTTGTGGAAACAAATTTTAAAAATACTGCTAACTGCTAATACTTGAACACTATATGTTGCATGGATATGCTATCCTTCTCTATGATGCGATGGTGCAAAATCAATAGTAATTAATTTTTTTCACTAGATGCAAAATTACTTTGTGGTATTTTATTTTTAGTGATTTCATTATTTGAAAACGTCTTTACTCTTCCCAAACAAGACTAGGTTGCAGCGATGCTGGGTTTATCTTGTCCTTGGCGATATATTTTTTTTGTCTCCATACCTATCCCATGAGTTATAGAACTCATTTTGGGACAAGAGAACATTTTAAATTACACAAGTAATACAACAAGATACAAAACTAAAGTAGAAATGGCAAAACAATACAAAACAGACAAAGATCTATAGTAATAATTAATATTCAAAATATTGTAGAAAATTATACTCGTACAAGTTCAACATAAAGGTACACAACAAAACCAAAGGGTTCATTCACAAAAAAAAATAAATCAAAAGTTTTGTAGAAAAGCATACATATATGTAAACAGTAAAGAATTAAAAGTCACAGAATTAAAGGTTATGGTTATCATATTATATAGCATCCGGAAAAAATTAAATACCATTTATACAGAACATAAGTGTTCACACAAACCCACTTAGTTGACATTTAGTAAAATCAATTTATTATTTATAATTCATGAGAATTTACATTTACAAAATCATTACACAATATTTACAAAATCAATTTATGAGAAACGCGGGGAAAAACGCAAAAACGAAAAACAAAACCCTCAACGGAAATTGGTCTAGCGGGAAAATGTAAATTAAAATTTGCGACTTTCAATCTCGTCTCTTCACTTGAAAAGTACCTGCCTACACAGGCTAGGGTGGATAGAAATACGGGGGAAAAAATAATCAAATAAACAAAATACGAGGAAAAACAGGGATAGGTAATAAGATTTCTGTGAGTGCCTGAATGGAGTTGACATTTTTTTTAAATAGAGAGGTCATCTTGGCCTTTGTTTCGCCATTCGTCAGAGCTATCATCAGATTGTGATTCGTAAAATGAACTTTTGTTTGTATTCTAAATAATGCGTATTTTTATGCGTTTTCCAGAAATTTGCTCTTGGGTTATGATTTATTTTATTGGTTTGTTGCTAATTTTGCGATATGTCAATACTATTTTTTATAAATGTATTTTGTGAATAGTAATTACTTGTTTACTAATAGTTATTCTGTCCTAAGTGTTCTATAATGTGTAGGAATACTACATAATATAATCCTACCCGTAGTTATTTCTCCCGTTTCCAAAACAGAACATGGCCACAAAGTAAGGTTTGACTCTTCCGGTTACACTTGTTACGCTTGTCGTGTGTGGTTTGCGTTTGAAATTATCACAATTCTTAATATCTATTTTTCAATCATTGAAGAAGATAATATTAACACATCCCAAATGAACCACTAAACCGAAAAAACAACAGAAAATAAAAAGATTTCTGGGACTCCCAGATGCGACTGAAATGATTAAATATTACAATGAGGTTTACAAACTTCAATAAGTTATAAAAAATAAATTGAATATCTTTTTTTCAATTAAATTTTGTATTTTAAAGAGAAATTAAAAATTTAAAATGTTTTGTCGGAAGGGTGAAAACCTTGGAATGACAAAAGAGATTTTTTTATAATCGAATCTTTTATCAGCAGATTATTCAGATCATTATTGCCATTGCATATTATTCCGCAGCTCTTCTAGATCATTCCATTGTTTGACAGGACAGCCATCTCTATCGAGGACGGGCAGGACGTGACACAGGAACAGATCTACGAGAACATCCGCCTTCATAAGGAGGTGCTCGGCTCCGTGAAGCAGCAACCCTGGGGCATGCGGAGGAAACTGCGCCTCGTCAACCAGGTAACATAGACAAACTAAAAAGATCAACGTAACATCGCAGACATGAGACGTTATCATAAAGCAGAAGTTCCCATCCTTTTTGGACCCATTGCCCACTTTTCAAATGTATTTCTCATTTTTGTTTGTACTCAGTGAGTTATATATCCATGTGGCAACAAACATAAGACCGCGGTATTTAGTCTACTCTTTATCAAAGTCGGGTATTTTTTAAATTACAATCTCAGTCGGTTTCAACCAAAGCCACACAGATCGATAGTTTTATTCCAACCGCCCGGAGCTCATAAGACAATGGTGTGTTTATCAAATATTCAAAAACTGACTTACATAATATCCCTGGAGGGATGAGTAAATAAGATGGAACGCCACGCGAGCATGTACTCCTTAGTTAACTTGTACCAACTATTGATATGACCCAAATTCTTTCAATAGACTTAGAAAATACACATACTTTTGTTTTTTTTTCAGGCAAAAGCTTACATCAAACGGCATGAAGGAGCTTTGCAAGAAAGGCTTGCCCAAAACAAATGCACTCGTGACATACTGGCTAGATTTAATATTTTACTAGCTAGAGTAAGTACACCTAATTACACTTACAGAATTGATAATCAACAGTATGCAATGTGTGCCCACCCAAATTATTATAAAATATTAGGAAAAATGTAAATAATAAAACAGACATAATTAATAAGCAACAAATTTTTATAAACCCTCTTTTGAACCTTTTCCCACTTAACCGGTCTTTCCCTGCTAATGACTTTGAAATCCCTGCTAATGTCTTTGAAATCCCTAATTGTAATAACCTTCCCCCACTCTTACCCATTCCCCTTCCTTCTACCCTTTCCAACAATATGTGATCTATATTTGATTTTTAAGTTTAGTATACAACTAATCCTGATGATGTGAACATTGTTCATGAAGCATGTTGATTGTATATAAATAAAGTGATGTAAACTAAGTTATTTATTCTTTTGCTTAATAATTCAGAATTTTCTTAGGAAAGTTTTCCGTTAAATAATTTCACCGACACTCTTCTTAAAAGGAATACTTACCCAATAATATGGACATATATATATATTAAGAATTTGCTAATGATCACGACTAAGAAGGTTTCAGAATTTTCCATACATCTCTATCCTATCATCACTCAAACTTATAACCCTGAATGAATTTATTTATTTTTGCGCAATAACAGAGATTGCAGCGCATGAAAAGAGAAGCAGCCAATCTCTCTAATTGGATGATCCCCTGGGAGCTGAGGATCAAGGAGATTGAGTCGCATTTCGGTTCGGTCGTTGCTTCATACTTCACCTTCTTACGGTGGCTGTTCTGGGTCAACTTTGTCATCTCCGTAGTGCTGATTGTCTTTGTGGTAGTACCAGAGGTGATCCTTTTTAAATACTTATAATTATATATACGATGTGATCATTTAGATAGCAATACTAAAAACTATTATTTTTTACAATACGTACTTAACTAATATTCATATAGTGGTGATGGTTTCAAAGGAAATAATTATAATATGCAGTATTAATTTTTAATATCATACAGTACCGAAAGATTTGTCTTTTCGGCATATTAATTATAAAAATGAACTGGTAATTTATTTGTTAACTTATTCAAAATATTTTTTTTTATTACTGTTATTAAAAATACAACAGAATAATTTATATATGCCAAACTGGTGATGACATAAATAACTAGCACAAGAGTGGGTCTAACCCACAATGGAGATAATGCGATTGAAATTTAGTATTTATGGCTTCAATAAAAAATAATTAATGTGTTGAGTTATTTGTGTTCAAACCTGTTTGTTTTCTGTGTATCTTTAGAACAGTATTTTGAAAGCTTTATATACAAAAAAAATATTTGTTTTTAAGGTTAGACCACTATTACAAAGCAGTGTTTATTTTCATGTGGAATTAAGGGTTGATGATTTTTTTTCTCTTATGAAAAGTGGAGGTGTTGGGCTAGTAGCCTTAAATATTGTACTGAATTTGCATTACATTTAGATATTAACAGCTGACCTAGACGAGGGCGAAAGAAAGGAGATGTTGCCTGAAGAGAGGCAGAACTCGTCCAACTTACGGACTTTGTGGGAATTCGAGGGAATTCTGAAGTATTCGCCGATATTCTACGGATATTATAACATGAGGAAACCGGGAAAAAAGGGGGGCTACCACCTCCCGCTGGCCTATTTAATGACCGGAATCGCTGTTTATATTTACAGTTTCGTTGCTACTTTAAGAAAGTAAGAATTCCTCAAACGTATTTTTTATAATATTAAGATTAGAAAAAAAAAATACCAAGTATATTGAACCTGGATAAAGTCATAATTAACTACACTTCTAAAAATACAGTCCCCCACAAGTCCTTGGAAATCACCTGTATTGTGGAAATTTTCTTTCCCTTTGATGTATAAAAGAGCAGGGGCAGTTAAAGGGGGCACTGAAAAATACAAAAAAATACACACTCTTTAGTCTACTAACGCAAGAAATACTACGAATGATTAATCTATAAATTCTACACGGATAATCAGGAAAATATATAAGTTTTCACACGACAGAAGTTCTTAGACTGCAAGCTTTTAAGTTCCATATAAAATGCGTACTGGAATTTTAGGTTAAACGCTTGAAAATGCCTTTACTTGTTTTCAAACTGCAGATATTTTCAATATATTTCATAGAAATTAAAAGATTACAGTTTGTGGATTTTCGTCATTGGAAACCTTGGACATTTTCCTAACACTGGTACCGTATAATTTAATATATAAGCCTATAGAATAAATTATTTTGTTCTTATTGCTTGCGTTAGCGACCTTCAGAATGGTATTTAGAGCTTTATTTGGGTGCTCGTCCTTAAGCATAAATGAAAGCTTTTTTTACTGTCGATAGTAGTGCTTCAATTCTTATATGAACCGTCGCGCCACGTAAAAAAGGATAAGGTCGTTTGTTTACTTGTGATTTCAGAATGGCCGAGAATTCTCGAATGTCGAAGTTATCGGAAAAAGAAGACGAATGCATTTTCTCGTGGAAACTATTCACAGGTTGGGATTACATGATCGGCAACTCCGAAACAGCCCATAATAAAATCGCCTCCATCGTGTTGGGATTCAAAGAAGCTCTTCTGGAGGAAGCGGAAAAGAAAAGAGACCTGAGAAAGTGAGTTCCTTCAATAAACATTTTATTTATATTTTCATTTCCTATGTAAAGTCGGAAAGACTATTGATCTATTTTTTTTATACTTTAACGTCAAGTGCGCATCTAGTATTGAGAGGGGCGGTTAGATTGGGTAGGCCGTAGCTTCCAGGTGCTGATTTTTACCACTACATCATCAGGAAAAATTCCGGACGTGTTCGAATTACAAATAATGGTTCCACTGATTTCAGATGTTTCTTGTTGAAAATGACAAGATTTTTTTTGGGGAAATCTTTTATTTCGTTTGTATTCTTTTTTTCTTACAGTAGACAGAGCTTTTCAGCCTTTATAGACTGCACGCCACTGATGTAACGTTAGGTTACCACTACTAAAATCCACGATATTCTCCCCACTGTTGCCCAGGAAGCATTTTTTTTACTGTTGCTTCACACAGGAGTACCTGGGGGAAATAATTTTGACCGAGGCCTATGTCATCTTTAGGATATGATGTCTGGAGAGTCTTTTTTGAGGAGGATAGGAAGGAGTGAACCTGGGTCTTGAAGTTGGATTGAACACAAAAACGATTCGTAGAAGCTACCTGTTCCTCAAAGCATCTTCCTTTTAAATACCGGTAGAATAAGGATACCTTACCCACCTGACATCTGTGCTCCAAAGATTGCCATCCGTTTGATAAAATTGGGGAATCTATCAAACGGACCGGCCGTTTCTGTACAGAGTCAACGGTTGTTTTTATTATATTTTGGGGCTCACGACCAGAGGTGGCTGCCAAATTCTACAGTGGGGCGCACCTTCGATTTGAACAGAGATTTAGTTGTGTACTATTAAAGTATCTGTGGGCCCTATACAGTACGCCCACCTTCCGAAAGGCTAACTTTACTCTAGCAGTGGTTATCTCCTCTAATGCATATAAAATACGGATTTTGTTTTCCTTTGCAGCTGGAAGATAATAATAAAGCGCGTGTTCGTGAACGCGTGCACGATGTTTCTGCTGTGCGTGTCTGCCTACGCCGTGGTGGAGGTGGTGGGCAGGTCACGCGGCTCGCAGGCAGAGGTCAACTTGTGGCGCCAGAACGAGATCACCATCGTCATGTCGCTCATCTCCTTCATCTTCCCCATCTTCTTCGAGCTGCTCGGCCTTCTGGAGAGCTACCACCCTAGACGGCAGCTGCGAATCCAACTGGCCAGGTAACCTGACCTATGTTGCTTTATAATTCTATGGTGTAATTTAAATTTCCACCATAACAAATCTCAGAGTATGGTCTTGGGCCAAAATATGAAAAGTACGACAAAGATGATTTTGTCATTTTCATTTCACTGGTTTGTTTAGTTTGATAGACCAGTTCGATACAAGATTAATCTGAATACCGTACAACAGTCTCAACTACTCCCATACGTCTAGAGTCAGTGGAACTATGGCTTCCTTCATTGGGGAATAATGTGAGGCTGTAGGGAGGTACCTGGCTATGCATATCTGATCACCATGTGCAAATCTGAATGGTAGTCTCTTACCAGGGCGATACTGAGAGTATCTTCCATTCTGTAAAGTACCGCAAATATACTACATATTATTTTATATGAATCAATTTTGAAATCAAACGTATAAATAAAAAAAAATTATTTGCGCACCCTGAAATTTGAACCCGTTATCTCTGGATTCAGAGTCGAGCACCTTTCCCCTTGACTACGGAGGCCGTAAAATATTTTTATCAAATGAAATAAAAGCTTTGTGAAATTACATATGTTTCGTACTTTCACAAGATATCACGATGTTTTAAAATATAATACATCGTAGTATATATTTCTTAAGATATGGTCTTAAATATAAAAATATTGAATTTAAGTTAGGCGGTGAATATTGTTTTTGTCGTTTTATCATTTAATCTTTGGAACAAGGATATTCATGTACCTATTCTGTACTACACTAACTGAAAAGATAATACACTTCTTTCTTCTAGAGCTACCCCCAATTAGTATAATATATTAATTACCACAAGAACAAGAACATTAGAACCACTCCCTTAGTATCCTAGCCCGCCAGCCGACGCCACCAGCCATTCCGTGAGCTTACCGAGGTCAGCTGTTCTCTAATCAGGCATTCCCACTATATCCTCTTTATCTCTAACTAACTAACTAACGATTACGCCGTTTCCCCGCAGGGTTAGGTAGAGAGGACAGACCGCCAAACAACTCGATCTTGGAATACACTTCTTGCTTCGTTCACATTCACACATCGTATCATACATTCTCTTCTGTTATTCCGACTTCTGCCATGTCTTCCTCGGACGTCCCCGGCATCTTTTTTCCATTTACATTCGCGTCATATATCCTCCTTACACTCCTTTCTTCGTCCATTTGCTCTACATGCCCGAACCATCTAAACGTCCCTTTCTTTATCTTGCTCATTACGCATACATCAGCTTTGCATTCTTTACAAATTTCAACATTTTTCACACGATCATACATGGTTTTACCACACATTCGTCTCAGAAATCTCATTTCTACAACATTCAGTCTACTTTCATCCTTCATCTGCCATACATCAGGGTTGGTATCAGCACTCCATTGTGGACTGCTACTTTCGCTTCTTTGGACAACTTTTTGTTTGCGCCAACCGCGTTCAGTCCTCCGTTAATGGAGTTTCCTCCGTTCACCCTTCTTTCAATATCCCTATCAGTCTTTCGATCTCTCGTAAACGTACTTCCCAAATACACAAACTCATCGACCTACTCCAAGTATTCATCATTCACAACTATATTGCACACTGTTTTCGTACTCTCTCTTTCAAACACCGTGACTTTATTCTCTTTCTGATGGATAAACTTCTGCCGGTGTCATCCCCGGAATAATTTGATTGTGTTTGGTAATTGAAATCTGGTCCGATCATCTGCAGGCGAAATTCATTACGCTTACAATGGAAACTAATGCATAATCATGTGATTTTAGTTTGAAAATTTGATGGCCTGGAAACATCATGGATGATTTAATTAAATACTGCAAATAGAACGCACCTTGGCCTTTCGCATCACCAGGCATTTTTGTTTTTTTATAGGCCTTGAAAAAAATAAACTATCAGACCTAAAAAAATGTTTAAATTTGTAAATCTCCTACTTTTTTCCGATATTGTTCATTGTGGCAAGTTAACTTTTTAAAATATGACCAAAAAACATTTTAATAATTATGCCTGAGCTTCACAAAACAAAAAAGCACGCATTTTGGTGTTATTTTTTTTAATACGTAAATCACAAACGTTTCGCAAACGTTAATGTTTACATTAACGTTAAACAAACATATTTTGTATAATAAAGTAGATTGTTACATGACCGGTTATTCCGATTTTAAGGCGATGCAATGCGAAGTAAAGTAAAATCATGTGTTTTTAGTTAGAAAATTTGTTATCTAGAAATATCAAAGACGATTTTATTAAATACTTCAAGTAGAACACACTTTGGTTTAACTGGGCATTTTTGGTGAGTCTTTATAAGCCTAGATAAAAATAAAGGATCGGGCCTAAAAAAATGTTTGAAGTGCAAAATCTTCAACTTACAAATCTTTTTCGGATGTTGTCATATTGATCACTGTGGAAAATTAAATTAATTATTTTTTTTTTATACTAAATATGATTTTTAAATGAATTTGTTGTGCAACAGCACATATTAATTTTTAAAAATTTACCTTCGCACGCCGAGGATTTGAACCCGCGACCTTCGGATTTGTAGTCGAGAGCCTTACCCCTCGACCACGGAGGCCGTCCAAGGCTGGGCGTTTAGTGTAACTGTGAGAAATGTGCACTGCGAGGTCAAAAGAATAGATATTTTAAACGATGCGTTCATTAGAAATGAGTTTATTGACCTTAGAACAGTGGCGAATTTTCGTTCAGATCAATAATTTGTGGTTTATCAAATTCGTGTCATATTTTGTAAAAGCCTGTCCGTTTAATTTGATATATTAAAACTTTATTCCTTAGGCACGCGTTTTAAATTTTTCCATGATCTAAATTAATCTAAATTATAATTAGGAAGGCAAGTACCATAAACTGATATACTTGTTTTAATCATTGAAGAAGATAATATTAACACATCCCAAATGAACCACGAAACCGAAAAAACAACAGAAATTTAAAAGATTTTAGTCGCATCTGGGACTCGAACCTAGGACCTCTACCTATCCGGGGTAACCGCTTAACCAACTTAGCTAATGAGACCAGTTTACGCCATTTACACCGATATCATACTTTATGTTCAAGATTTGTTAATATTATCCTCCATTTTTATAAATCCCATATTATTGGCTGCTATCCTTATGATGATTGCAAAGTTTCATCCTCTCAATTGTAATCTGGATAGAGTCTCGGATATACCTACCCGTTTCTTTTTAATTTTTTTAATTTCTGTTGTTTTTTCGGTTTCGTGGTTCATTTGGGATGTGTTAATATTATCTTCTTCAATGATTAAAATATTACAATGAGGTTTACAAACTTCAATAAGTTATAAAAAATAAATTGATATACTCGTATTTACCAAATATCAATTTAAGATATAATTATTAATTGATAAACTAAAGTTCTTAAAAACTTAAGACAAGATTTTTGTGCATAGCGCAAATGGTAACAATTATTACTTTTATAAACAATAATTATTAATCTAAAACACTCATCCAAATTGAAAAAACCTTCCGAGCAAAGATAAATGTCGCCGGCAGGACTCGAACCCGCACCCTTCTAATGTCCGGTTAGATGCTCTACCGTTGAGCTACGTCGGCTTATAACAGATATAATTATTTACATTGTCTTCACTGTGCGCCTCCTTCAGCAAGAAAGCATTGTGAGTACAATTAATTATAAAAAACGTTTTTTTTTTTTTATCGTATTTTGGGAAAATTTATTAATTTAAACTTTCGACCGGCTTCAACGACAAACACAGAAAAATATTCAATTGTAATAGCAGAAGAATAATGTATCGGTTGGGGTGGGAGTGTGGAAACAGTACAGTTTACAGGGAGCACATTTAAAAATTTTGTTTTGTTTTTTTTTATTTGAATACCGCACAAGAGTCCCAACTGCTCCCAACTGTCTGGAGCCAGTGAGACTATGGCATTCCCAATTGGGAATGTTGTGAGGCTGAATGTATTGGGGAGGGGAAGGAGAAGGGGGAGAGGAAGGTGGTGAAAAGGGGAAATACCTGGCTATTCAGATCTGGTCACCAAACACGGCTAAAAGCCATTTCAAGCAACGTTTCAATTCTGAATGGTGGTCTTTCACCAAGGCGATACTGAGAGTATCTTCCACTCTGGAACGTGCGCAAGTATACAATATATTATTTTTACATTAATTAATTGTGAAACAGCACAAATTAATTAAATAAAATTTACATGCGCACGCCGGGATTTGAACCCACGACCTTCGGATTCGTGGTCGAGAGCCTTACCCCTCAACCATGGAGGCCGTCGTGTTTTGTTTTATGTTAAACTTCACAAGAGCGCCCCTGTATGTATAGATCACATACAGGGGGACTGTATCGCTAACCGGTTGGACAACCTTAAGAGGCGGGTTAAGGAGGGGATGTAGAAAGTGATTTGTTAATGCGGGCCTTGAAGAGGCCCGGACTAAATGTAGGAGGAAAGACAGATGCCTCTAGCTCGTTCCACATTCGAGCTGATTTACACAAAAACGAGTAGGCGAAATAACTCGTTCTTGTGAAGGCGACATCAACTGTGAATGGATGTTCCGTTCGTGTCCGTCAGGTTTCACGCACGTGCACCGGCGCGGAGGGATCAACGCTGCTAGCTCCTTCGAGCAGGCTTCATTGAAATATCTGTAGAACAGATCCAGCATACCTACGTTGCGTCTGTGCATCAGATATGGCAGTCGGTCTGTTAACATCGAATTGTCAATCAGACGAACCGCCCTCATTTGCACAGAATCAAGCAGGTTTAACTAGTATTTGGGAGCTCCGGCCCAGAGGTGACTTCCTAATTCAATTGTTGGACGTACTTGAGATTTGTATAGGATTAGTAGTTGATCACTATTGAAGAATCAGTTCGCCCTATACAAGACGCCAAGTTTCTTGGAAGCCAGATTTGCTAGGTCTTCTATAGAGCCCAATACTTGATCTACTCTGAAATACTCATCCCGAGCATTTGAATGGAATCTTTGTTGGGGAGGCCGCTCCCGTCGAATTGCACCAGACAGTCGTTGACCTCCTTTTTTGCCGAGATCAAACACACTTTTGGTTTTTGAGACGTTGAAGTTGATATGTTTTTTAATAAAATCATCTACTCAATAGATACCTATTATTACTGTTTGTATGGAGTTAGAAGTTACCAGGTAATATCGAAAAAATGTTTGATGTGGCCTTTTTTTCTTTGGAAATTCTTCATATTTCATCTAAGCTATAGAGAATTTCGGTTATTATTTTTAATACGTGTGGCCGTATTACTAATAGATTGTATTTATTTAACATCTGCTGCTTTAATGAATTTGTATTATTCCCGCAATATTTTCGGCAGGCTGAAATGACTAGCGACGTTTTGGTAATTCTAGAACACTACGTACCACAATTTTTAAGACTGTCAAAAAATGTTTACCGTTTCGCAAATATTTTAATAAATTAATATTTTGTTGGTCTACTTGTACTTCATTCCGTAGAGGAAGCCTACTCTTAGAAATGCCCCATTGAGAGAAAATTCTGAAACGAAAAAACTGTATTAAGATTAAACTAAAGTAACGGCGACATCTGTGGTGACAAAAATCACTGGCTGCATTATTTGTAGGTAAAGGAATTATATTATAATTTCTTCAAACGATTGGTATTCACTTTGTGGCGTCATT
This sequence comes from Halesus radiatus, assembly GCA_022606495.2. Taxonomy (NCBI): domain Eukaryota; kingdom Metazoa; phylum Arthropoda; class Insecta; order Trichoptera; family Limnephilidae; genus Halesus; species Halesus radiatus. The sequence continues at coordinate 78,823 of JAHDVE020011771.1, forward strand.
ATTAATTAATTAATTAAAAAATATGTATTAAAATATGTGTTCATATATTCCTGATGATGGCAGCATTGCTGTCGAAATATGTAGATGCAGTGGCGGAGCGAGGGGGGGGGGCGGAGGGGCGCACCGCCTCGGGCGCCCCTATTAGGAGGGCGGCAAAATTTGATTGTGACATATATACTGTACACGACCAGATTGATGAGATTTTGCTGCGCGTAATGTCCGAAAAGTCAAATTTTAAACTTCAGTTTACTATTTTGGTTTTGAAATAAATATTTTTCACTCTTTCATATGATTCCTTATTTCCACCAACACCAACATTATTATTTTTATGACGTCACAGGGGCGGCAAATCATGATTCCACCCCGGGCGACGGTGGCCCACGCTACGCCACTGTGTAGATGTTTATGTATATTTACAAAGCAGTGTAAGCAAAGTGTATTTTTTTAATTAATTAATGAATTATATTATGTTTAACAAATCTAATCTACCATCATCTTGCCCTTTTGCTTTCCTTTTTCCACTATTTTAAGCCTCAAAACGTTTCTAAAATACTGCTAGTCTCGTAGTACATGTAACACAGGATTTTTTTTTTAAATATATTGTCCATTTACACGCGGAGACAAATCTATCTGGAAACGCGGTGTTCAAGTTGGTGCATATGTACCTATGCATTTTGACCATTATGTGTAAGGGCGAACATTATTGTTTTTTTTTTACTTTCTTTATTAAATGATCACGTATATCTTTATGCATACTTCGACATGTTTGAATACATATTCATACTACCCCATCTTCCAGTTAAAACTATGACAAATAGCAGGTTGTTTTTTGGACAAGACCACGCATCTATGACGAATTATTAATGTTCAGCATTATGAGTTCCATAAATAAAAAATAAATCACACTTTGAGTAAGGGGAAAATGTCACAAGTACTTTACCAGTTCACGAGATTTGGTATTTAGACAAAACCTGTCACTCTATTTTTTGGTGACATTGCGTTTTCGCGTACTAAGTGATTAATGCATACGCCTTAAAAAATACAATATATTAATATTATTAATGAATCTAACGGCATTGGTTCGAATTCATATATATGTTATGGATTCTTTGGTACTAAAACACTTTTTCGATGTATTTGTATTTATTCGTGTAGTAACTGTTTTTACATTAGTATTAGGTACTAGAGTTTTTACAGAGTGTCTATGTCAGAAACATAGTGTTCGTGTCTAATTGAAACTAATTAAGAGTAAGTCTCAAGAGGATACTTGGAGCTTATATAGTGGTACAATAATCAATGTTTATACTATTTCAATATCAGTTGGGTAAACTTTAACATATCATTTCTTATTGTTTAATAATAAATATTTACATAAATGGTTCGATATAATACTATATGATTAGTAATAACAATATTGACCTTATATACAAATATATATATTTGTAGTAGACATTGGTGCGACAAGCAAAGATAAGGGTAGTTTAACCAAATTGGATCAAAGGTTCCAGTCGCTTGGATGGGTAGTACATAACACCTTCCTCGTTAAGATGAGATAATATGGCGTCCATCATTATCTCATATCAGAACGAAGTCTTGAGCTTCTTCTGTGCATTAGAGGTTCATTATTAGTTTCAGCTACGTTTTCTTCCATTTCTACATTTATTTCTTTCTTGTTTTTTGTTTTAAAAATGTTCCAGCAATTTATTAATTTTAAACAAGGATCAATTTTCAAATTATTTCTTTTAGACTTAAAATACTTATATAGTTTATATAAAATATAAAGGGTTAGTAAACTGAAAAATATATAGGAAAAATAATTAGTCTTAATGATTCTAATTACAATATGGTCTTCAGGGATATTTGCTAAGTTATCATACATTTTATCGAGCTTATGACTTGCTAAAATTAAGTCATCCTTATCTAGAGTAAATATTTTTGGTATATTTAATGGTGTATTTATTTTGAAATTTTGTGTTTTGTTTATATTACAACAATTATCATCAGTTATGTTGAACAAGGGAATTATTGATTTTGAAACTGTTTGATTAAATATATTATAATGTTGGTCTTCTACACTAACAATCACTGTTGAACTAGTGTATAGTTTGCATTTTGGTAACATAAATAATATTCCTGTATTCTGTAATTTAACATCGGTTGGTTCAGAATTCTTACATTTAATTGTTAATAATGTTGGTTTGGGGAGCACAAAAATCCACTTTGTTCCTTTATTGGTAGTATGCCAAATTTCGTTAACTGTATTCATAATTCTTGTTTCGCAATTATGAGGCATATGAGAAGGTTCGATTAGTAACTCAGTTTCACAAATAGGTCTTTCATGAAGATTATAAAAAATGTTTGTGGATTTACAAATCGCTTTATCTAAAAGGGTTTGTTTACATGAATCTATATTGTCAAGAGTAACGTAATTTGTTTTGCTCTCGGCAACAGCTAAATAATTAACAGTAGGCATAATAAAAACATGTAAATCGTCTTGTCTTTTCATGGGCAAGGGTGTTATCTTATATAAATTATAACTTACATAACTACACAAGGGGTTTGATATAACAAAAATTATTCTTCTATTTATATGTACAATATCAATTTTTGCCATTGACATTAAAATATTAACATTTTTCATACTCGGTGGGGCAGGATAAGATACAGAACTGGGTAAGTAAGGTAATGATTTACTTATTTCTTCAATGTATTGTTGAGGCGTAATAATGAATGGGTGTATTATATTTGTTTTGGAAAGCAATAATGCGTTTATGAAAAGTGTATATTCGTTTTGTAATTCAGTTGTGATTAAATTCAATAGAGTTAAATGTTTTTCCATGTCTTGCTTCAATTCTAAATTAAATATTACATCGCTAACATTTGCAGTAAATGACTTTAAATTTTCAAAATTTTTATTAAATATTTCTTCATTTTTTTCAAGGTTGGTTATCGTACTATTAAAATTTAATATTGTTGTTTTAACTATTTGAGTTTGCTGTTTTAACATATTATAAAGATCTTTATCGCCTGCATTTAGGGAATCGATTGCTTCATCATAATAAAGCGCATCATTATTATCTAAGGTTCCAAATACAGTTTTAAATACTGTACCTACCATGTCCATCCAACCACGTTTTACTCTAATTTTTGGTTGTTCTATTAACTCTTTTAGAGTCTTATCCTTTTGTTCTAATGCTATTATGAGTTGATGTAAAATGTGTATATGTGGTTCGCAAGGAGAAAATTTTTTATGAATGATGTTATCGTTATTACATATTATTTGTGTATCCTTATATGTCTTATCAATAAATTTTAACTTATTATCAAAATATATATCTAAATCAATGTATGTTACTACATTCAAATAACTTTCTATAAAATTAATCATATTAACATGTTCGTAATATATTCCTGCGGACGACGATATTTGTGTCCAGTTGAATCCATTGTTGAAGGGCAGACATGCTGTTAATCTGCAACGATAGCCTTTTTTAAACGATTGAAATGTACTTTTTACATATTTTTTCTTTATTTGTATTGTGCAGTTTACATTGGAATTAATTTGAACAATTCTATACGGACCTTGATAGTTGGGTGTTAATTTTTTGGACTGATTAATTTTCGTAGTTTCGTTTCTTAAATAAACTAAATCATTTACGTTAAATTTTTCATTACTTGAAATGTTTTTATCAAAGCTGTCTTTTGACCTTTTCTTTTGAACTTGAATGTGTTCGCGTGCAATTTCCTGTGATTTGTTCAATTTCATTTTTAAATTGTCGACATAATTATCATAAGTATATTTAAATTCTGGTTTTTGTGTTAATGACGTCGGAAGTTCTGGTTTTAAACCAAAAATTAATTCGTATGGCGTATACCTAGTACTGGTATGAGGCGTTGTATTATATGAAAACATTGCAAAATTTATCCATTCATCCCAATCTGTTTGTTTCTCCGAAATATAATGCTTTAGGTAATCTGCTAGGGTGGCATGTGACCTTTCTAATGCACCGTTGGACTGAGGATGATAAGCTGTTGTTTGAATTTGTTTAATTTTAAATAATTTCGCAACTTCCTTTAAAATATTTGATGTGAAATCCTTTCCTTGATCTGTAAGTATTTGATTTGGTATTCCAAATTTACAAATGAAGTTGTTGACTAACTCTTTTGCGATAGTAATTGCTTCATGATTTGGAACTGGAAATGCTTGTGAATATTTCGTTAGATCATCTTGTAATGTGAGGATATATTTGTTTCCATTTTTGGATAAAGGTAACGGACCTACAATATCCAAAGCAATTTTTTCGAAAGGTTTCTCAGAAGTTGTAGTTATTTCCATTGGATGAATAAATCTTTTACGAGAAATTTTATTTTTTTGACATGATTCACAAGTTCTTATATAATTCCTAACGTCTTTTTTCATATTTTTCCAATTATATCTCTCTTTTATTCTATTGTACGTTCGGTGAAAACCTGAATGTC